>JBBUKS010104472.1:0-24845 GCA_038050645.1 Hedychium gardnerianum
CATGTTATAGGTAATATTAACCATTTATTTTCTTTTGTACTTCACGGTATAATAAACAGAAGATAAGAATCACAGGATGAGGATGAGAGTGTTAAGGTGGATGTACGCATATACAAGGATGAATAGGATAAAAAGTGTGAATATTAAAAAAAAAATCAGAGTTACACCTATTTAAGGGAGAACTTCGAGAGATATGTTTAAGGTTGTATGAGCATATATACTTAGGCAATTAATAAATGCCTGGCAATGTGAGACCACGATAAATACAAGAAAGAGAAAGGCCAAAGAGGAATTGATTAACAATGATAAAATGTATTTAAATATAGAAGAGGACATAATAGGGGATCTAGCTCAATAGCATAGGAGGACTCATATAGCGGATTTCATTTAGTGAAATAAAGATTTGATTGTTATTGTTGTAGTTGTACTTTTTTGTATATATGCCTTAGTTTCATCAGAATAAGCTGTTCCATTGTTTCATGCCTTTCAGTTTTATATTCATATTCAAGATTTATATTTCAACATCATTAACATTTTCATTAGCTGGTGTCTGTTTGTTGTAATTCGATTTTATGTTTTACTACACAATTTATTTTAGTTTTGTGACAAGATATCTTGTTCAAGGTAACGATGATCATAGGATCAGAATTCTCTCATCTCCAGTTTAAAGACGTACTTCTCTAATTTTATTCTCGATAGGGTACCGAGTATGAAGTTCAGAAACTACCTTCCTCACGACAAGCAATTGCAAGAGGGCAAGTTAGCTCCAGTTGTGCTACCAAAATTTGAAGATCCAGTTGCTGCTGTTCCTTTAGCACCTGAGAAAATCGAGGTACTCCGATAACAAACTAGGTTTCACTTTCATCAGAAGACTTCTGTTGCTTGTAATCCAAGAGTGTTGATCAAATCTTTTCACTGTCTAGGATCCTTTTCTAAATATCGCCCCAAAGAAACCTAACTGGGATTTGCGACGAGACGTACAGAAGAAACTGGACAAGCTTGAGAAGCGAACGCAGAAAGCTTTATATGAGCTCGCGAGTAAGTGATCGGATATGTTGATGGATTACTTGTGCAACACCTCCATGCTTATATGTTTTTGTTCTTCTTTGATTCAGAAGAGCAAGAAAACTAAGTAATCTCGGCCGGTTGAAGACTGATATGACAATTTACTGCATTCCAGTAGATCGAATAGATAATGGGTGAAGTTAGGACTGAATGGAAGAGCAGTGACGAATATTTTGGAGTTCGTATGTTAGAAATTTGATTCCTGATAGTTGGGAAGTTTAATATTACTTTTAAACTTCATATATATATATATTTTTAAAAAAATCTATTTCTCTTTTATTCCTATTACGAAATACGGTGATATGGAAAAGTTGGGTCATGTTTTGATATATATGTTTTTATATTACTTTTTAAATTAATGATATAAATTAGATCCGTAATTACGGTTCGAAACGATTGGACAATTTCAAGGATGATGATTCTTAATCTTCCAAAGTGATTACAGTTTGAAATTGTTGGTTATGATTTGATTTATGGTTCAAATTTATTATTTTTTATTTTAAAAAAATATTTAAAAACGATTTATATATTATAAGATATAAGGAATCAAAGTCAATTCGTTTATTTTTTTAATATATTTTACAACTTGTTTTTGGGACTTGATTAATCTTGGAGATATCACCCTCAATTAATTTTAAGGATGCTCAATTAATTTTAAGGAGGATTATTTTTAATTTAATTAATTTTAAAATAATTGATTCGATTTTATAAAAAAAATATTAATTAATAAAATAAATTAAAAATATATATATACGAAGATTTATTTTAATAGTTAATTTTCTCAAGCTCGCTACTCACGACACCTTGCCTTCATAGCTTTTTTTTTTTAATCTTTATTACATTAGGAAGTGTATTACTCTCTTCTTTGTTCTCGTAGGGTTAATTATTTCGGTATCAAATTTTATTATGTGATCTAAAAGTTATATTTATATTCTTTTTTGCATCTCTTTGAATAATCAAGTACCGTTTATGCATGTCCACGTGAAATAAATTAATGATTAGTATATAAAATATTATTATCATAAAATTTAAAAATTAAATTCTGATTAGTTCGTGTCTTTTTCTCTTATGCACTGATCTCTATTCAAATTAGTTAAATTAATTTTCATGATTTATCTTCTCCGTTTTCACCTTTTTAAAAACTAAGTTCATGTCTTCTCTTATGCACGGATCTCTATTCAAATTAGTTAAATTAATTTTCATGATTTATCTTCTTCGTTTTCACCTTTTTACCGCTAAATAACATTTGTGCCTTAAAAAAAAAATCAAAAGACAGAATCTAAATGTTTATTCAACAATAATAATAATAAAAATTTAAATCTTCTTCTATCGTCATCATAGAATATCAAAATTCCCTGTATTATCTATTTTATTAAAATCAAAAGAAATTGGATTCGAGGTATTTTATGAGCATTATTGTTTCCAATTTATCAAAGAGTGTCCTTGCTTCTTTTTTTTCGGAATTCCAAATATATCAATATACGTGCTCAAATATGCGGAAGACTTTTAAAATCACTTCGATAAATTTTTTTCAATGACCAAAATCACTTACTTTCTAAACAAGAGAGCCATTGTAACTTATGCACACCTAGCGCCTACTCAAACCGATACTAGAAATTTATATCACCCTGCTCAGTCATGTTTACCAAACCTGCTGAAGAGAATCTCAATCATAACCTACAGTGCTACATTTTCGCTAAACCGACATGTACAAGGCGTAAGGAAGACATAATGTGTTTCCAGAGTTTTATTAATGCAACAGCTATTTTTTCCATGTTTATTTGTATAATTCTACGAGAATTGACTACATAGACGATGGAACTAAAATGAAGTATTATTACGCTTATATCATATACTTGTTCTCAAAAAGCCTGCAATACTTGATCTACCTCGAAATTAAGATAATTCGAAGTTAATGCTATAGCATCTGGTCGCCGGCTAGGTTGAAGACAGGCACGGAGGGTCATGAAGGCATCAAGCTCCTGCTGCCTCCAAATCACACAGCGAAGGCCTGACCATCGATAAGTTTAGTTTGGTGATGCAAGGCAACAAGTACAGTTTATGGTGTTGTGTTGTAGCGATAAATGGTTACGAAAAGTAGCATGAGAGAAATATGATGCTGCAGTAAACTGGTAGACAGAATCATGGAGTATGATAAAAACAGAATAATGCAGTACATTTTTCCAATTTTGTAACAAACTACTATAACATCAATAAAAAATGATTAACCAGGTCGGATAACGTCGGACCTGGAAATAAAAAATCTTAATAAATTATGCTTTAAAATGTTGAATCAACAACTGACAATGCAGTGAATGGAAAATGTGTTCTATATGTTATAAAATTGAAAAATACATATATACACATGTTAATAAATTAAAATCTATACCAATCAACTATCAGAGAGTCAGATTTAGCAAGTAACTCCCTATCTTGTAGGAGAAAAATAGAATGTCATCTCTACACCACATTCCTTAGATAAGCAAAAGTATCGCATCTAGTCAAAACAAAATTAAGTGTAAAGCACAGGTAATAAAGTTGAATGAGCTAAGTAGACCTCAAAAATCACCTTATTTTATGCTTATTTTTGTATAGAAGATGACAAGCAGCAGATTCTTTTTAGTAAATTGCTATAGATATACAGGTACACCTAGCAGCAAAGAATATGGTTTAAGTGCCGAAGAGAGGAAAACTAGAACTCACGTTTTCTCATGACATTATCAAGAGCACACATGATGCTGATGACAAGATAGACAAAAAAAACAAGAACAAATTGCCATCTTAGATAGCAGAGAAACATACAATCGCTATCATTGTTTGTGTTCTGCTTCACCATCACCATCTTCAGTTTGAGAGGCTAACTTCACAATGTCTTCGACGAGAATCTTCCCATCTGTACCAGAAGGGTACAGGTTAGCAAAAGAGATAAGGTTTGATGAGTTTGAAACAGATAATATGAAGGTATAGGACCTTTGTCTCTAGAAAGATTGCTGATGAGTTCTTGAACACCTTCCTTTCCAATGGTGTCCTTGAGATACATGGCAGCAGCTGCAACCTCTTCTGGAGTCACTTTGCCATCATGATCCCTATAAACAGACAAGAACAGAGGCAAAAAAAGGAAGTTAGTCTCTTACTGACACAGTTCAAGCTTGTATCTGCATATGCTAATAAGCATTTGAGTCAAAGATATCCTGCGCAACAATATATATAATAAACACAATCGGTAAACAGGTAACTAGATTAATTAAAAAAAAGTTTAGTATTGAAACAAATTCATGAAAAGAAACTGATCACTTTTATTCTCATGACTATTAGGAGAATTCCTCCTTTTGCCAATATTCTTCTCATTTCTTTCAACTTCCTCTTCTAGTTCACCTTTTTCTTAATCTTTCTTCATAATATTACTTGAGCAATTTTAGGCTACATAAGTGTAATCCTTTAACCTCCTGGTAGGCTGGTTAGTTGCTCATTTTGCTTCTGTGTCATTCTATATCCTCTTGGTTTGCCAGTTTCTTACTCTATGTTTCTAGATCATTTTTTCAGTATCTTTTCCACTCGAAAATTCACGAGTACTTACCTGGTATGAAACTATAGTCTTTAACCTGATTGCATTTGCTTCCTTATAGACTCATATTGGCTAGATACCTATCAAAAAACTTTTGCAACTTATGCAATCATCCTTCAACCTCACTGCAAATTAAATTGATATCACATAGATACATTTTCTGAAATAAGGTTACCAACTGCAGCAAAAAGTTTTATTCTTGTCAAAGAAAATTATCATAATGAATCCGTCTATGTGAAAAGATAATATTTTCTTCCAGCAGAATCTACCAATACATGTGTGAGCACATGCATAGACATGCGCATTATTTTAAAAAGCCCTCGCTTGAGCAAACATATGTGCCTACCTAGGTGAATTTGGAAGAGGACCGTCTGGGTCTAGGTGGATTTCACTTGTAACATTTCCAACTCATAGGTTATCACTTCAGGTACAAGGTGACAATGCCATTTTATACTAGGATAAGAAACGTAGAGGAAATGCCTCAGTATTCATTGGGGCCCAGTTGAAGCTATCTCAGCCTAAGTAGAACCTATTTGGCTACATCTAATCAGAAATAACATTTAGGTTGTTGTCCATCTCTATACTTTTTAAGTATTAGCTTGCCTAGCCATGAAGTAAGACAAAGGTGTTTGAACCACGTAAATTGCTAGCATTAGCATTGCTCCTAAATTGTCACTCCTTGCATGACCAACTGATTGCAATATTTTCTAGCCTTATTATGCTATTCCTTGTATTTAATGTTTTCCTGTGTAGTAGCACTTAGAGTCATTATTGGCAATAATACAGGAACATTATGCTAACCTCCAGAACAGCATTATGTAGGAACATTTAAATGACCTAAGAAAGGTAAGTAACTGAATTTCAGTTGGGAAATAAAATATCAATACAGACAAAATAACCAACAAAAAGGCAATTTGGTTATGCATTCATGTAGGAGAGGATAATGTATGGAAAACTTCCTATGTCAAATTTCAGAAAGATTAATTAAAAAGGAGTAAACATTAAACTGAAACCACAAAATACACTTTTTTATAACAGCGTTATGAAAATAATAATACCTATCTAGTATTTGCCAACGGTCACCAATTCTAGCATCAACATCATCAATCTCCTTTTCAAGTTCTTGTAGCATAGCATCAACCTAACCATTAAAATAAAGACATAAGGTTCAACGATTAACATGCTAAGAAAAAGATACAACCAAATAGGTGTCCAGGGATCCCCAATTATACTGTCCTAGTATTTCTAACAATTAACAAAAAGAGCATAACTAGAAGCGCAAAGATATCATTGTCAGGAGCAGCCAAATTATAGAGAAAGATAACTAAATAGGTTATATCAGTACTATATCAAGGTGGACATTTTTCAGTCCATGTATCTGGAATAGCTTATCATAGAGGAGTTAGATTCAAAACAACAAGTGCATTCTTGGTAAAGTAAACAACAGTAGTTATCTCTATTTGTTCTTTTCCCCAAAACTGACCACCACCCTTTATATGGTAGTTACATACATTTCACACTTACAAGCCAAGAAAACTTACATAATTGCAGGCTAGACAATTAAGCTTGTTAAAAACCAAGGTTCAATCCAACCCAAAATGTCTAGGCACTTAATTAGGCAAGGGTCCCTTGATAGTTAGGCATCCCCAATAGCCTCTACACTTGACCATGTGGAACTAAAGGGAAGAGGTGCTCTTATTACTCTTTCATATATGGCTGCCAGGATTTAGGAATCCACTTCCATGTTCAAGTGCAAGGGATCCAAATGAAGTTGTTAGGATAAGAACACCTTAGATCCTTTTAGCTTACTAATGTGCATATCCTTTTCGTAAGTATCACACAAGTATTCAGACTAGCTAGGAAGAGAAAGTGAACAAAATAGGTTAACATAAAAGAAACAAGTCAATTCTTAGTTCTTACCTTATCTATTAGTCTTGATGAAACCCTGTCTGCAGCAGCTACTTCAGTTACATGATCAGTCTCCTCCCTAGCAGCTTTATAAGCTTTCTTAGCATCCTCTTCACCCTCTGTACCCTCTTTCTCCAGCATGGTATTATACAGTTCAATCTGCAGTTAACAGAGTTAATTTCAGGGTTCTACCAAAAGTGAAAGTACATCAGACATTAAAGAAATTTCAACTCCAGAAGAATTCTGTATAAATTGAAAATAACAACATAACGATCACTTGTTCTCAATGTAATAGAAAATCTTCAGTAAATTTATGAGAAAAAAAAAACCTCTTTATTAACAAGGCTCAGAAAATCTTGGCGCTCCGTACTAACAGACTGCACAAGTTCATCAAATGATCTTTATGAGCTTAGGAATCAAAAAGCATAGTACTCGGTTTAACTAGCAAAAAAAGGAAATACATTTTAGATCAACAGACTTACAGAAGCTGAAGCTAGAACAGCTAGTGCACGACTAATTTTACATAGTTGCTCCTGCTTTTCAAGTGTTTTTGCTTTTGCTAACTCGTCTGCCTCCCTAGCAGTAGGAATAATCATCTCATTCAATGCAAAATCTTCACTGACCTCAGATTCCTTCACTTTAGCTTTCTCCTCTTTCACTTGTTTTTTCTCTTCCTCCTAAATAATTTTTAGAACAAAAAGAAAGATCAGCTAAAAAATCCTATTAGATTACTATTTGCAAACCAGTTACTTAACCACACATAATCCAAAAACCAACATAAATAAACTCATCAACACAACATATACATGGGAAAGGGAACAGTCATCCAAAATATCTCTTGATTTGAGCCTCAAGACATAGATGACTCAGTCGGAGGAAAATTATCAAAAGTAGAATGGGATCTAAAATATCAAATCACGCAGGCAAACAAATACAGATTTCACTAAAAAGTTTGTAAGAATATACAGAAAATTCTTTTGAGAATTACTGCATTCTCACTAATCATTCCAAATCAGAAATATAATTTAACAATGCAGATAGGAGCAAGAATTTGTTTAAAGAAAATATTTGCATTGTATTTGATATTTCGAAAGGAAAATTCCCATTTGAATATCTTGCTCGCTCAAATGGCAGCCTTTTAATTCTGATTTTGTTCTCAATAACAAGCAAAATATATTTGAGTAATTGACCAGGGTCTTTGCTATCTCAAGCAACACCCTGATCAAATATTTACAGTTGACAATCTATTTATAATTTGGCTTACCTTCCGTGTTAATCTCAATTCAGCAATATTGGCTAATAATATTCAAATTAATTAAATTATTTTTATTAAATTGACTAATAAAACTGAAGCATTTTCGATAAAAATAGATTTACATCAATAATCAACTCTAAGCCCATATCTTTTTACATTAGTTATGGATGAACTGGATACATCTAAGACACGTTACCACTCTACCATGGTGCATGTTATTTACATATGACATTGTTTTGGTCGATAAGAATCATAAGATACATGAAAGAGTAAATGTTAAACTCGAATCTCGGCGGGAGATATTGATAAGTTAAAAGGTTGGTTTAGTAGAGTAAGAACCGAATATATGAAATTTAAATTTAGTAATAATAGACATAATAAGATAATTGTTAAGATAGGAGATGACGAATTACCTATCACCAAAAGTTTTAAGTATTTAGGATCGTTTTTGCATAGAAGGGTTTGATAAAGATGATTTACATATGATACAAACAAGATGGTTTAAATGAAGGAGAACGTCAGGTGTTCTTTATGATCGTAAGGTACCTAAAGTTTAAATGAAATCTTTATAAAATGAGGATTAGACTTGCTATATTATATGGAGTTGAATGTTGGGCTACAAAGCAAACACGAGTAGAAAATGAAAGTCGCAAAGATGAGGATGTTAAGATGGATATACAAACATACAAGGATGGATACAATAAGAAAATAGAACATTAAAGAAAAAGTCCAGATTACACTTAGTGAGGGAAATCTTTGAGAAACACATTTAAGATAATATGAACATATACTTAGGTGATCAATACATATTTCAATTAAGTAATGTGAGATCATGACAAATACGCACATTAATCGAGAAAAAGAAAGACAAAAAAAGATTTGGTTATAAAATAAGAAAAAATTATTTAAATATAGATAAGGATATAGTAGGCGATCAAACCCAATGGCATAGGAGGATATATACTTGACTCAACTTAGTGGGATAAAAGCTTTGTTATTGTAGTTAACTAATGATTTCTTTGATCTCTTCTTCCCTTCCCACCAATTGATTCATCACTTGTTCTTCTTTATTCTACCATCTCAAGATATTTTTTTTCTCATTTTACCAATTACTAAAGCTACACCTAAGTACTATAGGATATCCTAGTATTTTTCTCCCTATGTCCCTCTACCCTTTACACCTTCTAATTAATGCATCTGTTAGTTGCCTCTGAACATACTCATCCCATCTCAAGGTAGTTTCTTTCATTTTATCTTACACCTAAGTGATATTATTATATATTTTTTTATTATTTTATCCATGGTTTAAAATCTCATATGACGCCAAGAGAAATGGTCAAAACATGTCATTCTAATTAAATTACCAAAACTTGATATCACTCAGCACATGCTCAACAGAGACAATGTCTCCCTCTGTTTCATCTCATTCCTTCTTCAACTTCCAATCTATCCAAAGAAAGACACGATACCGAATTAGTATCGTTCCAAAGAAAGACCAAAATCCCAACATAACCTAAGATTTTAAACCTTGGTTTTATCCTTTCTTTATAGCTCTAAACTATCTTAGCTTTTTTACCTCTATTGTAGTAATGGAAAAATTGATGTTAGTATTAGGATATGACACACAAGTGGACATAAGCCATCTAATTGCTTGGAAAATCCTTTATCCCAAAGAGAATGGATGATTAAATATTAGTGAACCTTGAGGATATTCTTAGGAGATAGCTTAGCAACAAGACCTTAAACATAAGCAATCTAATTGCCTAGATAAAGTCATTTGTCCCTAGGAGAACAATGGACAAAATAATTAATTAACTTAATATGATGATGAATTTGTGTTATGCTAGAAAAATAGAGCCTATTAAAACCAACATGAAGGTATTTGGAAGTTCATAGTTCATGCAGATATGGTAGGACAAAACCTTGGAACTTAGAATTCAAAACTAAGCACAACTTATCTTTAAAATATCATCTCAATTCCAGAGACAATAAAATCAGGTTTTTCTAATCAAATTGGAAGGAGTGACAGTATAAGAAAAGATCTATGGATTTGACTTGACAATATGTATAAACTATGAAGCCAACAATATTTAACATGAACTCATCAGAAAGGTCCAATAATGTTTCTTATTGACTTCCAGTTAAACAGCTGAGTGATAACACTAAATTATACCTGAGGTATTTATTTTAACCTAGCATAGATTTTTTAATATTTACCCTACCTTACAAATAAGCAAATTGATCAGTACTTCAAATACCGGTGTTTCACCCATAGTTACATACACATTATATGACGTGTTAGGCTGCTCTTTAGCTTATGAAACTAGGGAGTATCTAGAGTAATTAATAAAGATATCGTATGGATTGTACGACCAATCTATAATGTAATTAATATCACGCCCCGCATGAGTTAGGCTTACCATGAAGTGGGTTTCATTAGGCGCACATGAACTACAATAATATTAGATCGACATAATACAAATAGCTAGCTAACTAACTAAATGCATGCCACTAAAGAAACTCAACCAGTATCATACACAAATCTCGGTGAACAAGTTGAGTCAAAACCTTCATAACATGAACATATTATGCAAAATAGATATAAAGGAGAAGTGCATAGTATAATATATCTTATAAAAGAATTCAACGAGTAGTAAATAATCAAGATTATCATTCTTTTTAAATCAATTTAACTTCATTAATCTCTTATCACAATTTACTTTTCAATTTTCTATGAAACGATTTTCAATTTTTGTGTGCTTCCCTCTTTTATACTCCTATAAGTTTTCCATCTTAATTTATGAGAAAATCAACATATCTATGTAGAGAAAGTGAACGACCCACAATCCACCAAATAAAAGATGTATTTTATATAGGGATGAACAATCCAAAGTCCACCCAATAAAGGATGTATTGTGTATAAGGGTAAACGACCCACAATCCACTCGATACGAAATGCATCATATATATATATATAATTTTTTTAGAGCTTAGGATTTAGAATTTAGGATTGAGGGTTTAGGTTATAGTAAGCTAAAGAAATTTTTAAAAAAAATTACATATGGTGCACACAAGGTGAGCGTCATAAGGTAAGTAGGGTATTATATATTGCATATATACTGTGAATATCCAACAATCTACCAAAAACTAAATGCATCATATAAATATATAGAAGGTGAAGGGTGAACGACCCACATTCCAAAATCCAATGAGAAATGTATCTTATGTGAATTGGTTAAAACCTACAAACGCACTAAAGGACCCGAGGATCCTTTTTTTAGCATAGAGCCAAGACTCTCTAGAATAAGTAATTCATTTGTTTTTTAATTCAATAAGTAGTCACACAACTCCTTCAAAGTATGGACACGAATCTCTATAGTATAAATAATTTATTATTTTCATAGTTCAACAGAAGTAGTCACGCAACTACTTTAAAGCACGAAGGAAAAGCTTTATGGTATAAGTGATGCATTCATTATTTTATTAAATGAATATATATAATCACACAACTTTTTCGAAGTGTGAAGCCAAAGCTTCACAGTATAAGTAATTTATTTGTTATTTTATTGGTTTGATAATATAATCATACATTTTTTTATTCATCTCAAGGTAGTTTGTGTTCTCTTAAGGGACTAGCATTGGTTTTTATTGTCTTTTATGTTATCTCTACTAATCATTTTATCATCAAAAAGGGGAGAACAAGATCAAGTAAGGACAAGAAAGTGAAAGCCCATATCAAGCAACAAAAGTAGAAACAATGATAAAAACAATTCTCTTTTCAAAAAACATCATAATTATATCATCTATTTTTATAATTAATTATGAACAAGGTAAATGTAATGAAACAAATAGAAATGCCCACCTCGAATGAAGAAATCACCACCACATGCAATTAACTCAACACCTCGAGACTCCACTAGCCACTAGATATGCAAGATGTGAATGAGAACAAGCTGTGAGGTGAGACCATACAATTGTGAGGAGTGTGAGCATACACCTTTTGTCTTATTTTGAGGATGTATAGGTGAGGATGGTGAATAGATCCATCAAAATGATCTATCTAGTCCGCAACAAATGGCTCGCGGTAAAGACGGTCCAAATACGTTTATGGCAGGGTATTTGCCAAAAAGCCAACGAAGGTGAATAGATCCACCAGAATGATCTATCTAGTCCGCAGCAAACAACAGCTCGCGGTAAAGACATTACAAATCTGTTTAGCTGACCACTTGCTAAAAGTGTATAGGAGGGTGGACATGCATGTAGATGGGATCAGAGGTGCCTAAGCCGACCTACAGAGTGCTTGCCGATGCACCCTGGATGTATCAGAGGAGCCTGAGCTGACCTCATCAGATCCGAGTAGCTATCTAGATATGAAAACCATATATGTACTCTCACAATACCAACCTCACAAAAAGTGTCACTGTCAAACACATAAACTCAAGTACCAACCACTCAAACAAGCAACCATGTGTGGTAAACAATCTGGGTCTCGGATCAAACTATGATATCCACTCAGCCACCCCTATGGGGCCGCCACGCACAAAGACGCCATAGCCCCAGCTCCAGCCAATCAACTCATCCTCAGCTAACTGCTAGCATCTATCACCTCAGTCCAGTCCATATCAATCAGCATGTAGTCCTCCACACATCTACCATACTTCCGATACTTCATCAGAAACGAATGACTATCTTTGGACACGTGTCTGATTGTACTTTTTCTTGATGATATATAATTTACCTTTCATAAAAAAAAATATATGAAAGAGAACAAATAACAATTAAGACTCTAGATTAAGAGTTAATTATTAGACATTACTCACTAGTTGATGAGTTAAGTTTGAACTTGTTCATGCACCACAATTACTAATAAATTTACTTTGGCCTATCAAAACACCTCCATATCCATATAAGAAATAATAATAATAATAACAAAATGTCTTCACTCATGTTACTCATTTGTCATTGATAATTTAAGTATTAACTATGATGTTCAATCATTGTCGCAATTAGCAAGTACCTTTGCTTTTATAATCTATTTATTTAAAATAAGTAATTGGAGAAAAATCAAACATTCTTAGAAGAGAAAGTAACTAACTTCTAATTTCATCTCTGCTTTTTTTTATCCCTTTTCTTCTTTCAAATAACAATAACAATCAAATCGACTCTACTATTTAAAATCGGTTATATAGATATCATATAGCAACTAGTATTTAGATCTAATATCTGAGCCATTTATGTGTGTTAAGTAGTTATTTTCTTTTATCTCACTCTACTCCCATTCACATTTTAACTCTAGTTAATCCAAATAAAACAACCTCAAACCAAGGCCGCATTAACTAGGAAAATATATTATCCAATACTTGGAAATTAAGTGATATTTGCGTATAATCCTATCACATTCTTTATATATATATAAGGTCAGCATGAAGATTATATAAAATTATTTATGAATGCAACACACATTGAAACAATTTCATCAAAGAACTAAATAAGGAATCCGTGTGAGAAGAAACATTATACAAAGAAAACCAAGTGAGATTTGTTATGATCTATTAATCTCCCATGATGGATATAAGAGTAGGACAAGTGGCGGCGACGCATCCATGGTCGAGACCAAGAGGGAGGAAGGGAGAGGTGCAAATCAAATGGATGGTGGTGGCTGCAACACGACTAGTAGTAGTGAGTAGCGTTAGTGCGATCAACAACGGCATGGCTAGCCGCCAACTGGCGACGATGGTACATGTGTTGGCCGATAAGTTTCGATGGTGGCACGTGTTCAGTAAAGTGGCGAGAGAGGGAGGGAGGGTGGAGAGTTCACGAGAGAAGTGGAGGTTACAAGTGAGGTTTCAGCGTAAAGAAAATAAGGGGGAAAAATCAACTCCTTAAATATAAACACCTCAAAAATCCTAAATTAGGTGAATTAAGAATACAACTTAACGGACTCACAATATCAAAAAGTGATTTAAATCTTGTTTGGACTCGAACTTGGTTTGAGTCAGAGTCAAATTGGATACATTGGCGTTGGTCCAAATTAGATGAGAAAGTGATTTAAATAATGTTTGGACTCAACTAGGCTTGAATCAAAGTCAAATTAGATAATTTAGGGTAGGACCAAATTAGATGAGAAAGTGATTTAAATTTTGCTTAGACTCGATTAAGCTCGAATTAGAGTCAAATTGGATAACTTAGGGCTAAACCAAACTAGATCATTTGGGTCTAGTTCAATTGCATTCTTGGTTCACCTGGTCTAGGGTTTCTAAGGTGTTTATCGATTTGAGTTGAATTACTTATCCCATGTATATAGACTTTGATTCCGCACTCTAAAAAAGCTCCATGAGATAAGAGATAAATGACGTTAAATTGCTAGAAAATAATAACTTTGATTATTTATTGTTTGTCGGATTCTTTTATGAGATATATCATGCACTTCTCCCGTATACCATTTCACATTTTATGTTCATGTTCTAGAATCTTTATCCTCCGTTGGTACTAGTAGAATTTCAAAGGTTTGTATTTAGTTAATTTAGTTAGCTATTTTATTATGACATTATTGCAGTTCATGCATGGCAAGAGAAGCCCACTTAATGGCAAGCCTACCTTATGCAGATTCAGCAAATAGATTGAGAAAGATTAAAAATACAAATTATCTAACAAGGCCGCTCTTTAGCTGCAGTATGAAACTAGCTGGATAATGAAACAAGAGAATATATGGACCATTCAATCAAGATCAATGCAATTGAGATCTAGTCTCATTTAGCTCAAATCTGTAAACAAGAGTTGCTGGATGATCGATTACAATGTTACAATGTCTTTTTTGAAAAATATATTATTAAGTAATTGCAATGACAAAGAAAAGCCCAGAAAGAAAGGCTTGTACCTTGATAAGTTCTTCCTGCATTTCAAGGAACTCCAACTTTCTCCTCCTCTCAGAAACAGAATCTTCAGATGGCAACCCAGTACCAACTGTATCAACAACCTCATCTGGTAGAGATGAAAGGGTGGCTACAACAGCTTCTTCAGGTTTCAACTTTCCAGAAACAGTAAATGCTCTGACAAATTTTACCCAATAAGAAAGATATGAAAAGCACAGCAACAAAAACAGATGCCTGAAGCATATTACCTTGATAGTATCAATAGAGAAGATGGAACAGCATGATTCAGTGACAAGTCCAACCAATCACGAAGCTGAAAACAAATGTTACCATAATAAGAAAAGGTTTAGTGATTCTTCTGGCTAACAACAATAGAACTAGAAAAAATGCATCGCCATCACAAAATAAATCACGAAAAGAAAGCCAAATTCTTCTCACAGACCTAGTTTCAAAAAACCAGAAAAAGAATTCGAATAAGCAAAAAACAACAATGAAATGATGTTTTTTATGTTAGATTTAACCTATGCCTTTTGTGTTAGATTTACCCTATTAAAAGAAAACAAAATTGGTGTATCTGGGCAAAGATTAGCCAAATAATAAGGCAGCGCCTGAGCCCAGAGGTCGCAGCCGCAGGGCTCGCGAGAGGGGGGAGGGGCCATGGGAGAGTTTGGGAAATTTTAATAATAGTAATAAAACTTATATTAATAATCTTAATCAACTCCAAGTTATGTTAGGGATAATCTAAATAGGTTTAATTAAAAACTAATAAAATTATCACATTAATTTAATATATATATATATATATATACATTATTTATTTTAATTCTAAAAATATATAATAAAATTTTATTTATTTATTAATTTACCATATGGGAGTCCTTTGATCCTATTTTTTTTCTTTTTAATTAATATATTTTATATTTAAAAAATACCGAAACCATATCGGCACAACACGATACGATACTGAAATCATATGACCGAAACTCCGATACGGCTCGAGATTTTAAACTATGGTTGAAAGAAGATTATTTTAAATTATTTATAAAGATAGATAGGGCCTCACTATAGAAAGCTTTGTAAAGATGCAATGAAGTAGAAGTTAATAAAGATGATCATAAACAGTGTATTTTCAATTCCAAGCTATTAGGTAGAAAAATAAACAGAAGAAAAAAAATACTATCAACAAGATATATTGTAATCAATTTAGATTCTACTTAATTCTACTTAATAGAACTATTGAGCATGGTAGATTATCAACTTTGAGCCCTCAATCCTCAAGCATCTTTTCCCTCTTAGCTTCTTGTTGATTTTGATTATTCTACCTCCATAAACTGCCATATGGTGTCCAAATTCCACAGAAGTAAAGAAAGTTCAAAGGAGAAAAACCTGTTGACGCATTTCAAGTGTTGAAAGCAACCCAAGATGACCCCGTTCCCTGCAAGCTTGTCTGAGTTCTTCTTCTGAAAGGGATTCCACGCCCTCAGCTTGAATCAGATTATCATCTTCCTTAATCCTTGAGTAAAACAGGGTCATATCATCAAGATCAACAAAAATTACCTAATAAGTTAGATTTTACTCAACATGTATATCAAAAACAAAAGAGTGAAAAGTTAAGTGATTGTATCTTAATCCAATTTTCTTTTCCAAATATTCAAAGAAGACGCTTAAATCCAAATACACAGAAAAAAATTGAAATAGGCAAACTAGGAAGTTAGCTCAAGCACAGTGTAGAAGTTTCACGAAATGAGGAAAAAAAAGACAAAAAAGGAGTAGAAACTAAGTAATGACCTGCTTAAAAGATAGAACACAATCACTAATCCAAAATGCTTAATCTCAAGTTAATAGTAATCTACTCATCCAAGTGTATAACCTCTTCTTTAGCTCACAACTACTCGTGGATGTAAGCTAAGGTGTCATAATCTTTCTTGAAATCTCTATCAAGACCTAGAGTCCAACTCATAGCTCATACCATCTCTAGTCAGCTGATAGTGATTTTCCTCCATCACAGGCAAGCCTTCTAGATACATCCCTATGGTAAGGGTTAGGCCTACTAAGATATCAACCATAATGACCTTCCTAATTGACCCATCAACTTATTTAGCTGAACCAATAGCCTAGAACGATTAAACCCAACTTAGTAATAGTTTACTTCTATAAATATCCTTCATTTTCTCATAATTCCGCATGCAGGAGTAAACAAAAATGTCAAAAAAATTGTTCAAGAAATGAACTACAACAACTACCAAATAACTTGGTATAAATACATGTATTTCAAGTTGCTAGACTCAGCAAAAAAAAAAGGTTTATGGGGACAAAGAATTATAAAGATCTTTTATTTTAATGTTTTATGCCAAAGGAACTTTTTCTCGGAAAATGCTACAAAAATATGTAAAAAATAAATATTACAATTAAAACTTAAGAAATTGAAATTATTAAGAAAAAGGTGTACGTAAGAAAATGATATGCCTTAATCCTTATATTTTCCAAATAGTGACACACTACTGTTTTGTTGTATTCCAAAGAGTTATGGTTTTCTAACACCAAACTATTAGTAAAATAGTTGAGAAAATGATTGGATGGAAATTCGAATGCAATATTGAAACAAAAATGTAGCAGCTCTATTCTAGAAATGAGCAAGAAAAATATCAACTAACTTAGTATTCATATTTGTGTTTCAAGTGACAATACAACTACAACAACCAAGCTTTCTCCCACTAGGTGGGGTCGGCTATATAGATCCTTCTACGTCATTGGGCTCAATCCCCTACTATATCATCATCTATATTAAAATAAATTTTATCTAGTTTTATTATTGCTAAGTTTTTTTTTGGTCTTACTCTTCCATGTTTAATTTGCATGTTTGTTATAGTTTCACATCGCCTAACTGCTTTATTAATCCCGCTTGACTAAAGTGGTCATGTTCTCTAAGGTTCTGTCCTCGGGAAAGGCGATCTTAAACATCTCTTAGAATTTTCCCTCAATAAGCACAACTCTGACTTTATCGATGTTGTCATTTCTTATCTTGTCTATCCTCGTATGTCGGCATATCCACCTTACCATCCTCATCTCTGCAACTCTCATCGCTCATGTGCTCGAGTGTTCAAGTGACAATATTAAAGAAAAATTTATGGAAACAAAAGACATTATGACACATAACTTAATTATGGATTGATTTGAATTGAGCTTAGTTCAGAATTAAAATTTCATTTATACTTTGATTTAACTCGTTTAGTCTTGAACTCTAGTATTGGGCATTTTGATGGTGTTTTGTTATAAAAAGTGTTGGATTTGTTAATTGTGGACTTCAGTTTGTGAGGTACTTGGTGGTTCTATTATTTGTTCTAGCTTATAGATCCTTAAGACAATAAAACATACTAGAAATTTTCAGATTTGTAGTATTCTTAATGGCAATTAACACATCATCATAATCAAACCATGTTTGTCCCACCTGCTTTGGGTCAGCTATGTAAATCTTAACCCTCCATCCCATTGAGTTCTATGCAAGCAATAAGATAGATATAACATAAATAAGCATATGAGGATATCTTTCTAATAGATGGAAATATTAATAGATAGAAATAGTAAATTGAAGCATATATTCTATGACAGATTTCAGCTTACCCTCCTTTTTTATACATTTATTAGGCCTAGTATTTCCAGCAATCATTTCTTTATTTCATGTCCAAAACAATAAGATTGTCTAGAGACAATGGGAACAAATCTTATCAATCGATTTCAACACTGTATGATAATATAGATCTTTATTTCATGTAATATGGTATAATATGCAGCTTTTGCCAAGCACAAGTGAAAGCACTTCTATACAGAATGTAGGTATATGTGGATATAGCCCTCCTTTGTCTTGTCTATTGCAAATGTTTTCTTATTATATGATAATTATCATAATTTCTTAAATCTCTATATATAGAAATAGATAGACTATATAAGACGTCTCTTATATCAATATCACCAAAGGGATATTAAATGAATGAAATTGGTATGTAGATGGAATAATAATGAAATAGAGTTGCCTTGAGGTTCCCTATGAAATAAGGAATGTAATGGAGCTATGAAGAAGTTCCCGTAGTTATGAAGGAAGCTTCAAACTTGTATTGTTCATGGGTTGAGAACCGTAGTTGCACTCTATAAGGTTGAAGCTTCTGTTCCTCAATAGCTCAGTGGTAAAATGAAAAGCTATTAACTAACCCATTGTAGGTTTGGATTCTACATGGGGATTTGACTCATTTTTAATCAAAGAATTTTGACTAGCATTTTCTCTTTTCCCTCTATCCTTTACACCATCCACTTTAATAAATTCAAGCCTTCTAAGTTCTAACTATAAAAGGTATTAATCATCATTGAACATATCCATACCATTTCTCACTCTATTTCCTAATCTCATCATTTATGGAAGCGATACCCTCTTTTTTTAATATTACTATTTTTATTTTATTTATCCAAGTATCTCTTTATGTTAACTTTTCCTACATGTTCCCTAACACTTCATCACTCTAATCCATAAGGTATAACAAATCATACCACATGCTTATATAATGACCTTTTAGTGCATGGGGGCACACCGATCACGCAGGACTTCCAAAACTCCTCTCCATTTCCACTATCGATTCTTTATCCTATTTTGAGTGGGCATTGGTATAGAAGATTGATAAGTTGCTTGAGGTTCGTATGAGTTGCTTAGGAGGGTCTTGTATCATAAATAACTGATGGTTGAGATTTTAACATGAAAAGTAACTTGATCAACATAATAAGCATAACAAAGAAACATATGAGAAACTAAACATCATCAATAACAACGCTAGGAATTACTAAAAGAAATTAACACTGTTTAATTCAAGCAAGCCATTTACTTGATAATAAGAAAAAATATCATCAGATCATCAATTAACCATAGATACAGGGTTGTCTCTTTGAAAGGGTAATGAGCAGGAAAGCATTTTCTGAAACTATACAACTTAAAATAATCAAAAACTACATGGTTACACAAAATACTTGTAATGGAAAGACTGTCTACCAGGTATTACTAACACTAATATTACAATTATGCATGGCTTTATGTGTGGGAATGCCGAAGGTCAATCACTAATTAGCTATTAGCATGAAACACGAGTAGTTTTTCCCTCATTGTTAGATTATAATCAACTTATTCAAATACATAGACATCGGTAATAAGGCTATGAAAAATTATAAATGAAATAACTAGTAGATATTTTCTTCATTCCAAATGTAGCATAAACTTACTCCTGCAATTTCCTCCTAAGCATAAATCGCAAGTAATTGTCAGTTCCAAATGGCGGGATCCCCATATACTTGCACATATTTATTAATCTTGGTCTGCAAGCAGTAGATGTATAAGATTTTATCTAACATCAATAGACAATTTTAAATCAGAATTTCATTAAAGTAAGACAACCTGCTGATATTGTCCAATGTCAGCTCATCATTAAACAATTTTGCAAAGCTCAAGATTTCATCGTTAGAAACAGGAGCACCAGTCCTGACCTTATTGTCAATAACCATCATTTTGGTTACAACTATTGACAGTTTGTAGGAAGAGAAGATAAAACCATATGATTTCAAATTTCAGTGGAAACCTAAGATACCTTGTTCAAAAATTCATCCAAGTCCTCTGCAGTCTGCTTAATTTCTCCATTGTGAGATACTTGGACTTCCTTTGCCATCTCCCTAACTGTGTCCTGCAAAAACTTTGCATACTCTATTCTTGCTTTAAGTTTCCTCTTGAGTGCCTCCTATATAATATGGGAGAAAAAAAATCCCAAATGAGACATCGTGAAACAAGATCTTATAAAAAGTGGTAAAAATTATCATTTCCAAAATTTCCATTTTTTAATAATTTTTGAGTAATTGTTTTTCTTTTTTTAACAAAAATCATGCATTTTCTCCGTAGTACATAAATTTTAATATACGAAAAGAGCATAAGGTTGGTAGGTTGGTGATTTTTTCTATTTTCTTTTTAATTTTTAAATTATTTTTTTTTTTAAAAACAAAAACTAAAAATAGATTACGGAATAAAGTTCTAAGAATCAAACACATAAAGATACAAATATTTGACCAAAATATCTCAAGGAAAAGGAGTCAAAAAATCTAAAAGCGTGAAGCTATAGGATTTGGGTTCTACTCCAACTATAGATGCTGCACGGATCATTGAACCCGACCTGCAGCAAGAAAAAAGTTGATTTTTAAATAACCTGTTGAACTGGGACAGGCCTCTAGTGCTTTCATACAAAAGAAATTGTGTTGGTTTGGATATGTTAGGCAAGATGTCTCATCTCTGGAAAAATGTAGGTTTCTTCCTGTCACCATCAGTCACCATGGACCACAGCCAGTGAATTTGGCCTCCAAACCACCACTTATCACCAGTTGTTTGATGGCAAAGGCTTTTCCGTCATCCATATATAAGAAGATGTGGAAAATATTTTCCTAGAAGCAATTTTAAACAAACATGGCTCAAGGCGAAATGACCAAGTTATGAGCACACACATATTTGCTAACTGGGTATATCTTGAAGATGAGAAGTTTTAATTTCAAGTCAAATCATGCTCACATGAAGAAACAAATAACTGATATTCGTCATGCAATGCAACAGTACCTGCTCCTTCATCTTGTCCTGGAATGTAGATGGCAGCATGTTTGGAAATAGTTTGAGGAACACTGGCAATAAAAACTCCATGAATGGAACAATGATGAAAACTGCAAATGGAACCAGTCTAAATATATCAGCTGTGGTCCGTGTCAACTGTTTTCTTTCTCTTCTTGTCAGACTCTTTCCAGCAGCCAATTTTAACAACATTCTCGAAGAGATCCTCATATCGGCCCATAACAATTTCAGACCTAGCCAATAATGCTGCATGGTTGATACAAATTCATCTTTCCAGTGGTGCAATTTAACAGTCCAGTCCGCTCTACATCCAAATAGAGGGTGCAAGAAAGTTATGTCAGCAAAATTTGCTCAATATAGATAAAATAAAGCACAAAAAATCAAACCAGAGAATTGGTTTTTAAGAATTAACTAACTTAATACCTGCTCATGGAAGTTACTGCTCTCAAAGCAGGACCAATTCCCAAAACCTTTGCCCAAAACTGTTGTATGAGTGATTGAGATGCTTTATTTGAATCTTGAATATGTTTGGCTTTTGCTTTAGCTTTTGCCGAGCTTAAACCTTCAACAGCCTGATCGCATTCCTCAGGTGATGCATCCTTTAATCGTTTTTGGCCCTGGTCTTCGTAAGGTTCTTCCTCATCATTCTTTTCAGGTAGACGGACTTTAGCTGTAGATGCTGTGTGAATGGATTGTGCCAAACCTCTGGCTGCAAAGGGTAGTACAAACTCTCGCCTTCCATTTCCAAATCTAGGAATATAAGATCTATCATATGGAAGATGAAAAAGCCTTTGATCATGAATGCACACAAACTCCTCTTTAGAGTTTAGAATCTCAGGCCACTTCCTCCATGTGATCTCATCTTCATTTGGGCTCCGTTCAGCAACATTGGTTGCGACTTTTGTGTCAGCGTCACAAACATGCTCGCCATGCCCAAAGCTCGACAAACTGTAACCTGAACGTACAGGCACGCTCAAGTGATTGAAGAAATATTTCTTTCTTCTGGTGATTGCAAGAGACACAATTCTCGACATCCTTTTTCTTCCCCAAGCCAAAAGGTATGGTCATATATCCCAGGGAACCCCTGAATCGATTATTGAATCATAAACGAACACAACAAGGAAAATCCAATATCATAAACATAAACCAAATATAATATCGATCCCACAAATTTTCACTTTTACTTATTTTCCCCAAAAAAAACCTCGTTCAAACAAAAAGGCAACATATGAAAATGAATGGAATTTCAAAATTACATAGCGACTGGAAGCCAAAATCCTGGGATGACAAGCACTTCCTTAAACAGCCTAATCGACGATCAAATCGATATATTCTCTCCGAGTGGAAAAAAAAAACCTATAGCTTATAGCCATGAGCACAAATCGAAAACATAGAGAAACGAAGAGAATAACGCACCGGAGAAGCTAGAGAACCAGCTCACGGCGCTGCTTGACCCGTACGATCCAAGATCAAACACCGTGAGAACAAAAATGCGAAGAATGGGTTTAGGGTTTTGACGGTCGTAAGGGAGGATAGAGGCGACGAAAAGAGCAAGACGATTGGACGGCGGCGTGAACGGTTTGAATATTTATAGAAACCTGAGTGAATACTGCGCTTGCGCTCGATCGCTGCGCGGCGAGCGGAGCACTTTGGACATTGAACACGAATCATTTTCTAGTATCGTGACTGAAGTAGCTCGAAATGATCGATCGCATCGTAGATTGGAAATGGACGGCCGGATGTATGCCAGACTGGCGAAGTAGATGGATATATTCAAAGTTATTTATTTAATTATCAAATTTGTTCAAATTTATTTATTAAAATTTTTATTAAGTTTAGTCGGACTTTCATGAAAAATTTATCAAAATTATCAAGTTTTATTAGTACTAGATTTAGATTTAGAAGAATATAAAAATTATAAAATTATTCATGAAGATTTTTCATATATACTACTCTTGATAATTAAATTTTAAATAAATTAATAAATAAGTTTATCGATAATTTATTCATGTTTATTTTGAAAATTTCTTTAATTATTTATCACGTTCATGAGAATTTTTTAATAAACATAGTTAACAAATTTTATTCACAAATATTATTCATAAATAATTTATAATTTTTATTCATAGTGGCAAAAGGCGAAATGCTCGCCCCCCGTGCCTCCGCCAGCCCGTCCCATTGTGGTAAAAGGCGAAACGCTCGCCCCCAGCACCCCCGTCAGTCCGTCCCAGGACCAACATGGAGGAGGTAAATCACGGGGCTAGTCTAGCCAGTCCGAACAGTGACTAGTGCATAAGGGGGGCAGGAACCTGGCTACTAGCCAGGATTTGAAAGCGAAAAATCCCGCCAGCCCGTCCCAGAACCAACACGGAGGAAGTAAATCACGGACATCATGAATATTAATAAGTTTTCAAGTTTATTCATTTAATTGACTTTATGTATATTGAACGAACGTAAATAAATTCTTATCAAGTCGAATACCAAATTTACTCATGAACGTTTTATTCATTTGTAACCTTATAACAAAAACATTGATTTCTCTTACACTTTCACGAGGATAAATAAATATGTTAGCCTTTAAAATCTTTCTTGTTAGTATGAGATATGTAACGGAAATATAAAGACAAATAAAAACAATGCTAACAAAATATTTAATATGGTTTACACCTAGGGTTCTATCCTAAGGCCTATTGACCACTAGAAATCAATTCTTTGATGTTGTTCTTTAGATTCCTATGCTTCTCTATTTAAAGATTTTGAGCCAAGCTTGGATAAGCTTCACACATCTATTATGTTTGAATTCAATCGACACAACCATTCATTAGTTGACTGAAATGTTGATTACAGAAGAATTATCTACTAATCTCAACTATTGTTCAATCAATTCAAATCCATTAAATGACTCAATTGGATAAGATCACAAGCTTATCTACCAACAAATATCATCTTTAGCGGACTCAAACAAAGTCCAATCAACTCATATCCAAATTAGTTGATTCAACCTCTTCCAATCGACTCAATTGGTTATGACAACAAGCTTGTTCATCCAGCAAATACTTCTTAAGTTGATTCAAGGTATTTCCAATCAACTCAATTCAAAAAGAACAACCTATTCGAGAGCAAAAAGTTTATAGTTAACAATCAACTCAACACCTAAGTCAACTAGATCAATCATCAATCGACTTAATCTGCTCAAGAATCCCAATTTTACTCAGCTTACACATTGTAAGTCTATGCAAATATTTAGAATTGATCTTGGTCGAAGACTAGAACTAGGAACTCATTGTTCCTAGAAGCTCTCCACAAGACAAAATTAAGTATCCCCTGCCTAATTAACCCACATCATCCCTTGATGATATTTGCATAAAAATGTGAACCTCGAGATTGCAATTCACACGTAATCTCTCTAGCTCATTATATTTTAGGACTTCACATGTCATATCACCCACGATGATATCGCTTAAAGTTTCATGCTCTAACTCTTCTCACTGTAAAAAAAAAAACATACAATTAGCACCGAATTTTAACGGAGAAAAAAAATCA
>JBBUKS010104689.1:0-26702 GCA_038050645.1 Hedychium gardnerianum
CTTGGAGGTTTGGGGTGGTTAGGGTTTTCGCCTTTAGGAAGAAGAAATGAGGAAGAAGGAGATTTGGGAAGAAATGAGGGACAGTCTCCAGTAGCCTTACTGGGCGGCGGCCAAGTTGGGGGAGGCTGAGGCCTCCCTCAGCCTCCCCTGTGCATCCACCACTGGCTGCAGGAGGTTGTTCAAGCATCTCCAACAACTTGTGCTAGAATTGGCTCAGTGAGGGTTGACATCAACCACGAGAGGAGTTAATCTTGTTTTCCCCATACAGTGAAAGTGAGATTTGGTTCAACAGTTACATTATTACAGTCATCAATTTTAGTGACTGTCTTAGTTGATGCAAGATCATCACTAGAAACGAAATGAAAGAGATCATGCCCTTTGAGTACAAGAGTCACTTATGATCGTCAGAGGATGAAATTCCTCTGGTCTAACTTGATCGAAATCAGTTGTGAGAAGTTACACAGAGTGACAATGATTGTTTATTAAGCCATTTGACTTGATGCTCTGATACCAAGATAGAAAACGAAAAATAGAAGAGGGGAGAAGATGAACCAGAGGTGAAAATATTTTCTATATTACTTCCTTTGATTTATGTACATTGTCATATTCAAAGAGAAAGAAAATAGAAATAAATAATATATACAAATTATACTAAATGAAAAAAATCTTGATTTATAATTGAATAATTTTCATCCAAATATTTTTGACTTTTCTTGATCGATGGCGAGATATTTTTAATTAAAAATATAAATTAAATTATTCATGATTTTAAGTAGCTGATTGTATGAGATTTTCTTTAATAGTAACTGATTGCGTGAGATTTTTTTTAATATTCGGAATTTTATATTGTTCAAATTTATTTAGTCAAAAATATATAATTATGTTAAGTTAGTAGGTCAAGGCGATCAAGATAATTTAATTAGGTTGACTCACTCAGTCATGTAAATCGATCGGGACTAAATGAATTGATTAGGTCATATGAGCTACTTAGGCCAGCTACACAAGACGTGAACAGTATGCTTCATTTTTTTTTTCTGAATAAAAAACTAAAAGGTAATCATCCCTAATTTAATTCCTTTGACAAAACACATAAATTAAAAAAAAACAAGTCTTTGATACATTTCAATTTATTAGAGTCGAATAATATAAAAATAATAATATATTTTTTATTAAAAAAAAACAGAATTAAAATTAGAAGCACATAATTTCCTATTTTATTTTTATAATTTTATAAATATTGTTAAAATATCCATTACTATTAATCTACCATAATTATCATTATTTATCCCCGTATTATTTTCTCACCGCTTGGAAGTTTCGCGTTCTGCCTATTTATTCTTTCTTTCTTGTCCTCCAAGATTCGTATCCAAACTCCAAAGCCCTCGGTCCCTCGTCTTCCCACCTCCCTCCGATCTCGTCGCCGCTCCTTTTGCTCGGCTCCGCCTTCAGTCTAGTGCGGTGGTCCGTCCGTTTCCACCTTCTGCGCGCTCTGTACGGCGAAAAACTTCATCCCGGTAATGGCTTCAGATAGCTCGGTGATGGCGGTAATCAGGGCCTCTCGCCCTTCCTTCCGGAACGATAACGACAAGGTCGTCTTTGCCGTCCACTCTTCCTTCCTAGCTGCTGGATTCTCGCTCGTCGCTACTGGTGCGAGGGCCCTCTCGGATAACCCTCCTACTGGTGCGTATTTCTTCATCTTTTCGTCTTAGCATTTCTTAGCGGAATTTGTTAAAATCGTTGGTCTTGATTCATATTTTTCTGGTGGAATTAGATGGAGAAGAGGTGGGAATCGATGGGTGGAATGAGTCTGAGGATGTATATGCTTTCGTATACACGAAAACTGACAATGGTTCGAAGAAGATTGTGTTGGTAAAGTGCTTGCCTATAGGGAATGTACTCGCCATTGATGTATTGGATCTTAATGAACAGAAGAAGGAGCCTTTGAATCTCCAGATCAAGTATGTTTCGCTTCCTACAGAAATCTTAGTTTTTTCTTAAATATTGAAATTTTGCGTTTGCCCTTTTCTTTAGCATAAAGGAATACGTGTCAGATGTGGCAGACCAGAGTAGCAATTATCCGAAGATGTATAAGAATCTTAAGGCTCTTGTTGATAATCTGGGAACTGGACTTCTGGCCAAGTTAGAGCCCAAGTTTGAGAGTTCTTCATCAGCGCTTAGGTATGCTGTTGTCAGATTTTACCACTTACTGTTTCTTGAGGTGTTGCCTTCCAGTATTAGTTGATCATACCTGCTCTTTGAATGCTTTCTGCTTATCTTTGTTTGTCATATGGAAAGTAATTTGAGTTGTTTCTCAAGACCGTGGCACACTGCATATTCTACCAATTGAAGCATGGAAGCCCTAGATGACTTTCCTCTTATTTTAAGTGTACCTTGTATAAAAAATGTCATTCTACTGTACTGTGTTGCATGGGCAAAGAGGAAAAAAGATAATATCTGAGCTTTTAAAAGTAAACATAGACACCATGATGTAAAGTATGAGTCATGTTAACATCCCAAAAGACTAAACACATTTGAACTATGATGATAAGGCACCATGTTGTAGAGTTTAGCAAGGATAAAACTCAACCTTCTTCATCTTCCTTATTCTCTCGAAGACCACCTTAGGGAACATATGTCCATTGCTGTATCATCTTAAATTCCATATTCTATGTTGAAAGGTCTGTTATATTTCTTTATAAATGCGTAGTTTAGTGAGAGTAGATCGACAAGCATGTAGACATGAGTCACAAAAACTTTCTGCTTGCCTTCAGAAAGTGTATTAATAGACAACCAAAAAGCACATACTTGATCATCAATCCTACATGAATAAACAATCTTAAAGTAATCAGACAGAGTTATGTCAATCAATACGCCTGTTGTCATAAGACACTAAATGAAGTTAGGTTAAGATATTTTCCAATAGTGATAGGAAAATATAGTTACAAAAATAATTAAGTTAAATATATGCATGACAACTACAGAACTAATCAAACAGAATAATGTGGTAATTGTTGTAGTGGATTGACTGATACTACGCTAATCTAGAATGCCAGTTACTACTGCCAAAACTTTGCACTGATTAACTTATAAAATATCTCAACAAGCAGTTTACCAACAACTGACTATCAGCATCCATCAAATTGAAAAGATCTTACCTTCCAGTTAGCGATTTCAGAGCTGAAAGAGAATATTGCAACCTTTCATCATTCGTTCATTGAAATTTGTTGGGCAGGCTCATTCACTGCCATATAATTTTGCTGAAATTGCTCTGATTTTAGCAATTGATGGCTCAATTTTCTGAAGGTTCTTCTTAACCAAAACTCTTTTTAGCATTTAGTTGGGTTTCCTTTGTAAAGCAGCTAACCTCATGATGCAACACCATGTGGTGGAAAGAGACAAACATGAAGCACTAGGCTTTGATTGAAAATGTTATTGATTCAAAGAAAACATACAAGGTGAAGCTAGAGTCCTTGTAAATATTATTGATTTAAAGGAAAATTACAAGGGGAAGTTAGAGTCTTTTTGAAAGGATCCAACCCAATGAAATTGGAACATTAAATTAAATAAACGGGTGAAGCATAACCACTTATTTAAAAGGTGTTGACAACCTAGGAAATAAATTGGCTACATATTAGAATTATAAAATTCTTACCAATTTAGAAAAATAACTTAAATAACTAAAGCGCTCTCTCTCTTAAATTAGAGGGGCTACCAAATAAAAAGTTACCAAACCTGCAACACATAAAATAGGAGAATCAAAGAGCAAATGAGCACCTTATCAGGAGAAACCGTGAATAGGGGAGGAAATGGTAGCATTGACTGCAATGTTAGGAGGCATCGATTCTTGTTGTGCGTGGTCAATGGTGATGGTGCAATGGCCGCTGGGAAAAGGGTGCTGGAATGTGCATCATCGCATGCAGATAGGGAACTTGAGGAAATCTCCTGCGGAGAAATGCTTGCAGGAAGGTGTTAACTAGAGTTGATATGGGGGCTGTTGTGTGGGAAGAAATTTTGTGTTCAGTAGACATCAGAGCTGGGTGTCAAGTGGTGTTGGACAGGTTGTGAGAGGTTTGGATGAGGGGAGGTGGGTCACTGCCTTACCCTAAGGAAATCACTCTTGTAAACCCACCCTTGAAACAGGGATATAATGCTATGTAGAATTTGGGGATAAAAGAATCTTATGCTGCCTCACTTCTAGAGCAATAATTATATGAATATATGGAGCTTATTGTAGAAATCTTAGAACTAAAATATTATTATGGGACTAACCCTCAACATGCTATACCTAATAACTCCAACACTGTAGGTTTTATCTTTAGATTTCAATATGCATTGCCTATCATTCTGGTTCTGCATCTACTCAATATAGAGACTCCTTGATTCAGACAATCTATTTTCTATTTGCAGTGCTGATAAACGTAGGCGCGATACCACCAGTGAACCTTCTTTGATAATAGCTGGTCAGCAGGAACCTTACTATCCAGAGTGAGTTTTTTTTCCATGAAGATCAATATTTCCTAGTTAATTAACAATTATGAAGTTCTTAATTACTGTAGCCTATTGTTTATTTCCTAATGATGCTATTCCTTCAATGTTTTCTTTTAATCTTATTACCTTAAGCACATGATTTCTTTTGGAATTACAATCCGGTTATTTTGAAACTTCTAGTTTTGGTGTAAGTCTCATTGTTTTTTTTTTGTTTTTTTTTAAAATATACTTCTGCTAAGTAACTGTGGGTCATTTTTGCATCAATTTAGCATATCATATTTGGTTTGATTTGAATAATGGTGGAATGAAAGATTCTGTTTCAGGGAAGAATCAAAACTCTTCCCCCTCCCCAATTTCTTCATTAGTAACAAAGAAACCATTTTAGAATTTCCTTCTACCAACATCAGGTCACTTCACCTTTCTTTCCTTCTTTCAAGGATTTGTAAACTTAATATTTGGAAAAAGATATCAGTTTAATCTGATCTTGGTTTTGTATGTCCATCTTTTAACTCATGTTCCTTATATGATATAGGACTTCCACTTCTTTTCAAAAAGATATCTGGCAGCTATTCATCTCCATGTGCTTAAATAGTAGATAATGATTTATTGTCATGGCTTAGTTGGATATATTTCTCATCTTTTATCTATTAAATTTGTCTATTCTTTTCTCTCTCTCTCTCTCTCTTTTGTCTGCATGCCTCATCAATGATTTAATTCACACAAGGCATCAAAGTTTTGGTTACATGTGAATTTCCTGGTTGGTAACTTTTTTGCATGTTCTGCAGTCTTGTTTTCCCCCCTATTCCTCCTGCTAGCGGAATAAGTGATCTGTATCCTAGTCCTGGTGCTGGATTTTATCCGCATAGGTATATCCCCATCTTTAGTTCATTACCTATGTATATCAGTTACATTTTCTTGGCGGGAATCATTTACTAATTTGGTGTATGCTTAATCAACAGAGGTTCTGGCATAGGTGGTGGTATGCTTGTAGGTACGTTGGTATCATCTTAATAGTATTTCTAAATGTCCTTTACTGTTCTTAATATTCCTGAATGTGATAGGACCAAATGATCCAAGGTTTTTTGGTTCTGATGAACGACCTGGCTTCATTGGCGGCCTTCCGTAAGTCCTTGAATATTTAATTTCTTGCTGTGGTTATCTAACTTTGCTGCATGATAATTGTTAGATTGGACAATTTGAAAACATTTATCTTTGAACAGGGGTGTACCACCAGGTGCTCGTTATGACCCTTATGGCCCTCCAGATGTCCCTGGGTTTGAGCCTGCTCGTTTTGTCAGGTATCAAATTATTTGGGAAAAGGAAGTTAGTAGCATAAATGCGCATTAAAACATGAATGACCTGCATTTTGAATTTTTTCCTTGAGCTCTCCATAAATTTACACACATGCACAAGATTTCAGGAAAACAACTGTAAAATTGGTTTTTCCTGTAAGAATGGGAAGGAAAACATTTCAGAAATCCCATAACACAGTTTAAGGTAGGATATTGTTTGTCAGAAGCTTGATCGCCAAAGATTCTTTCATTGTGTTCCTACCAATTATTTTGTCTGAGGCATGACCACCAATCAATTTCCATTCTGAATCAACCTGAACCATTAAAAAGCCCAACAACTCTTGGAATAGTGTGTGAGAGTTTAATGGAGGAATGTCCTGCTCCAAAAACAGGTTAGGAGGAGATGGTCTGAGGTTTCATTTCCATTGTTGCACCAGGACACATTTATTAATTCATCAAACAGCGGTCCAGGAAGAATAGTAATTTACTCTATCATGGAGTATAATCCAACTGAAGATGTCGGCCTTGTGGAGCTATTTACCTATATTTTTTTCATCGTAAAAGAGAATTTGCCTTAAGCTCCACTAGTAGAACTGAGCTCGAGATATAATTGGTGAGGCTGCTTTCTCGAGGCCCATGTAAGTAATGGCTACATCTGGACAATTAGACGAGGTCCAGAAGTAGTTCAGAAGAACGAACAAGTTTTATACTAATATTGCTTTGTTTCAATGTTAACGCACCCTAATGTTGCAAGTTTTCATTTGCTAAGGCGATCAGTTGTCTTTCTTGCTCCCGTTGGTAGAAAAGATCATTTTATGTTGGCTGCATGTCATCTATATGGGAGTTTTTCTTACTTTAAGAAACTATAAGATCTAACCATTAGTTACCGTATAAATCACTCAACTAAAGGGGTAACGTAGTTATGCTCTTTGAGGTTGGTAGTTCTGTTTCAGTAGCTTTATCCTCTATTAAATATAGCAATCCCAGACCAGTACGTTGTGGAAGATCTTTACGTTTAATTACCCATTGTCTTTCCGTTGAGCCTTTTTTTTTAAAAAAATCATTGTTATTATTTTTATATCATGACTGTTTGACTAGCCACTGCCTGATGCAGACAACCACGTCGACCTGGGGGTGGCACTCATCCGGATCTCGAGCATTTCCAGGGACCTGATTACATATAGGGGAATGGCAGAATGTCATGCTTTTCGCTCCAGTTATGGAACATAATGTACATCTGATAGATACTCTCTATGTTTTGTTGGATATTTTCTATCAACTGCTCTTTGGCTTCCCCTCCCAGCTGAATGATAAATAAATAAACCTGTGTTTAACAGGCTTATGATGAGTAGTGACTTTATTATATTTGATTGACGTTTACAAAGCCGTTTGGTATTATAGATTTTTTTTTTATATAAGAAAACTCTCCTTTCACTGGACGAGTATTTCTTGCTGAGAAATTTAGATAGTAACCTATTTATTCTAAATTTCCACTGGTCATGGCCTCATTCTCCCGAGGTGCATGCATCGTGTGTTGGGTCAACGCCACCTTGATTACGTGATTCCATTAGCTTCATAATAAAACTAGTGTGACTGCAATTTATCGAAACACTGCATATCTACGTGTCTTGAGCCTTCGTGTCATGTCAATCCCTTATGCCTCACTCTCACTGCATTATTAATTATTTTATGCTATATATGGGATGGAAAATTATTAAGCATTTTTTATTTTATTTTTCTGACTTTGGGTGGCATTATATGATAAAAGGAGAAATGGAATTCGCACGCTTCCCGTCCACCGGAACAAATATTCTGTGAAACGCGTAAAATCCATTACACAGAGCTTGATTCTCCGTATTCCTTTTTCCTATGATATTTTGTCATATTAGTGTATATCTTACTGCTCATACTCAATCATTTTTATAATAATGCACCATTGTCCTTTAGCCACTAATTGGGGCTGTTTTATGTTTTTCATATTAGGATAGTAAATAAATTAAATATTCGTGAATAAATTTAGTATTCAATTTGATAAGAATTTATTTATATTCATTTAATATGCACAAAATTAATTAAATAAATAAGTTTGAACAACTCGTTAAACTAAACAAATAAGCTTGAACATATATGTGTTCAGCTCGTTAATATTCGTGAACAACGTTTGTGAATAATGTTCGTGAACAACGTTCATGAAAAATCATATTCATTAATAAAACTTTTAACCACATGCTAAATAAATAAAATAAAATAAACAAATAAGTTTAAATTATCAAATTCAATAACTAATTAAATAAATAAAAATTTCAAACAATTAAATAAGCTTAAATTGAGAGTTCGATAATATCTAAACGAATCAAACTCAAGTCAAACTTGAAGTGAGAGTTCGATAACATCTAAATGAACCAAACTCAAGTCAAACTTTAAACAAGCTCAAACTCATAAAAAATAAATCAAATCAAACTTAAACAACCATTTCAAAAATATAATTCATTTTAAATTCAACTCGATTGAATTTAATTACCTTATTAAATAAACTTAAACACGCCCTAAAATTTAACTCAACTGCCCTATTCCCCAGCGTAAAACAGTGAAAACGTTTTAATACTAGAGAATGTCAAATTCCACCCACCTTCACAGCGCACTCCACCAAGTTTCCAAAACAAATCTGCCAAAGGTTCACAGCCGTGATCCATCCTCTCTCTCCAACTGAGTCGCTAGATCGAGTTGGGCCCTACACGGTCGACCAATAACATTGACTTGAAGAGGGGATACGAAGCCCCATTGGTCAAAGCTTCTATCGGTATATGTCGTGTGGCGCCCGTTCGCATTTTTGTGTTTTTTTAATAAATTCACATTATTATTATTATTATTATTATTATTATTATTATTATTATTATTATTATTATTCAAATTAGTGGGAGAGCGTCGCTTTCGGCCATTTGACTCGAGAGGCGGCCCGGATTCGCCGGCACGCGTGCGCTGCGGCGGGGCCGCAGTTGACGTCCGTCCGCCGTGTCGACACCGGTAACGTCAGCGCGGTCGGGGGCACCGCCGCCCACTTGAGTGGCTCACCGAAAAACTAATTAGAGGCGTCGACAACCTTACGCCAGCGCAATTAATATGACAAATTAAAATTGAGTTATTTGATTAGTTAGTTTTATTCATTAATAAAAAAAGTTAACGTCTAAAAATTAGAATGAAGATTAACCATTGAATTGGTTAGCCAGTTGACCCCCCAGAAAATAATAAAATAAATTTTCCATATAGACATTTTATTTGTTTAGACAAATAAAATATTTATAAAACAAAAATATCACACAAACAAAAAAGAAAACCAACCAGAAAAATCTTTATAAAACTGGAATCGAACTATACCCAATTTACTCACTTCCTCCTCCCTCCCTCCAAATTAACATCACTCTTAATTAACATATACACACACACACTCGTAATCATCCTCATCAATCCATGGCCAATCAATTTCGATCAACCACCCGGAGCTGGCGCAGCACCACCTCTGCCGCCGCCGCCGCCGCCGCCGCCGTCACGGGGAGCTACAACCTGCCCTCCGCCGACGTGTTCGACGCCAGCTCCAGCTCCTGCGACGAGTCGCCGGGATCGATCTCCGGCATCGCGATAACTTTACAGGACATGCACGTTAACAGTAGTAGCAGTAACAGCAGTGCTCAAGAAGTGCAAGCGTTGGATTTTGGCCTCCTCTCGCCTTCTAATTCCATCCAATGGAACCAACCTTTCTTGTAACTTCATATCTATAATTTACTCGTCGTGTTTTTATACAGCAAATCTCGTAAACTTATCGATCAATCGATGATTAATTCTTTGCTCTCAGTGGAAGAGAAGACGAAAGCAGCTTCCATGCCTTGCTCCAAGAGGACATGACTCGATCCGGCTTCTTGTTCCATGACGACTCCAGCTCCACCATGATCGATAATAACAATACCATCCCACTGATCACATGTGATGGACCGATGTTACAGAAGAATGACAGCCGATTAATGACGCCGTTCATCCATCATCCACATAATTATCCAGTTAATTATCAGCCAATTGTTAATAGCATGGTAAATATTTGATTACCACTTAATTAATTCTCTCTTTTTATAGTTTCATTTGATTATGATCAACAATGCAGGGTAACTCAGGAGTAGCTTCTTCTTCGAACTTGGAGAAGAAAACCAGCAGTAAGAAGCCAAGATTAGGCACATCGTCCTCGTTAGCAACATTCAAGGTTGGACAAATTGAGCTTAATTAAGCATTTTAGGTCGATAATAAATCGATAAGATGTACAGTTAGTTAGTATTTTCATCTTAATTAGGTGAGGAAGGAGAAGTTAGGAGACAGAATTACTGCACTTCAACAAATAGTTTCTCCTTTTGGGAAGGTGAAGATTATATATATATATATATATCTATGTTCATCTTGTACGTGGTTGAATTTGTGATTCTGATTTTACTCTCTCAATTAGAATTTCATTGATATTTCTCTTGGTTTTACGTACAGACAGATACTGCATCAGTTCTCCACGAAGCGATCGAGTACATCAAGTTCCTTCACAATCAAGTTCGCGTAAGTTGCCTCTCTACCATCATCCTATTTCTCCTACATAGAGGGTTTTTCTGATCTGTGCATGTTAATCAGGTTTCAAGCTCTCCATATCTGAAGAATGTGCACAAAATACAGCGAGTAAGATTTAACCTCTTTAATTTTGCTCTATCTGTTTTGTAATTGAAATGGAATTTTTGATAATTTGTGCAGTGTATGAATGAATCAGAGAATGGTGAAGGAGAAGATGACGATCTTAGAAGCAAGGGGCTCTGCCTTGTTCCAATTTCAAGCACTAAATTTGCAGTGGCTAACCATGAGGTCCCTAGTGATTTCTGGGGGTACTCCTAACTTTGTGGGAGCGTTTAGATAGAAACAAAAGGAGATGAAATTTCTTCAGAGTGAGGAAGGTGCATTTATGATGTTGCATCAGATTCATAAAAGAGAGATTGATAAAGAGTTTGTGCCAATTGTATGATGCAATGGTAGGTTTAAGATGACACATGAGGAACTCAACATCCCTTCACTTTTCATAACTATGAGCATGATTAAACGAACAAAATTATTAGCAAAATAAGCAGCAGAAACGCAGGTTATTCCAGGTTTCAAATGTCTTGTAATTACAAAAGATCAACACTCAAAAGTTGCCTATTTTCTAGAGTTGACCAGTAAACAAACAGCAAGAAACAACATATTATCAGACTTTACACAAGCGTCTCCCCTGCCAGACAAACGTAGTAAAATTACCATCGCCTTTGTTCATGTCAACAGTTATCTGAAAAAGAAAAACATTAGATTAGGATCATGTACCAATAGATAAGTGACAAAGTTGTAGTTGAAAGATGAATGATCTTCTGATGATACACGCCAAACAAAACATGTAGCTTAGTTGTCCTAAGCTAATCAAAGAGATTAATATTTAAGTACAACTGAATTAGGTTTCAATGACAGATTAAGACCTGAATGTCGAACTAATGTACTTGAGGCAGTGACCGCAAGCCAAGAACTTACCTTCGGTGGTGCAATTCCTAATTAGTAACTACCTAAAGACTTCTGAGTGTTGGCTCGTTCACAAGTTATTTATTTCCAGACACTATCTTTTTCCCATAAGATAACTTAAAGAATCTAAATTATTGTTCATACTGCGCATATCCTACCATTTTATATAAGCCTCAGTTATCACAGAAAACATTGGATAATGAATTAATGGTAGTTCCTTTTCCAGCAAGACAAACTTACAAGTATGCGTTGTCTCCAAAAAGAAAAGTAATCAATTTATTCAGCATCACCATAATGAAGAGAGGATAAACAAGTAAAGAACAAGGACAAAAGAAAAAACTAAATGAATCTGCACTATAAATGCAAAATTCATAAATGTGTCGTCTTCTGATTGCCCGTATTAGCAGCAATAAGAATATATAAAATTCTTGCATAAAAACATCACTTGGTTAAAATCTTAATCCTCACCATAGAAAATGATGCCTATGCCATGCTTATCATGCATCTGCACCACAGTTGAGAAATAAATCATATCAGAAGAAAAGGATAACAACAAATAATTAGAACACTATTTATTTTTGCTGAATAATTTACCACAAGGATACAACAAGAAAGATATGCTAATCAAGCAATTAGTACTCGAAAAAACTTGCAGAAATATCAAATGCACACTTCAATATAACTTGCATTTAAAAATGTCAACCAAATTATTGCCTGCCAGATATATGGAAACTACTTCACTTGGCCTAGTGTTAATAATGGGGGCATTGGGCTTCATAACTAAATCCAAGCTTCATTAAGGGCTTTTGAACCTTTGATATGCCCCGAATGCAAACTTGGTTGCTCTATCCATCAAGTCACTTTAGTTTACTGTAAATGGAGGAATCCAAAAGTAGTGTTTTTAACTGTCTATGGGGATTAAGTTAGGGCACATCGTTTCTACCGATACATACGATTCTTCATATACATAATTATGAAACAGTGAAAGAAGCATTTTACTTCTTCTAGTGTATGCTTACATATCAGAATACCAAAATTGAATTACCAGATCAACCTCTTGCTTCAACATGCACCACCTACTAGACTTTTCTAACAATTTAAAGGACTTGGATCCGTGTTTCCTCATCACAACACACTCCTGTTGTTATTTCTCATAGTTGATAACCCACATATGGTTCTCATCAGATTTACCGGGCATAGCACAGTGAATCTGAATAAAGTTTCATATGGATATATTGGAAATAACAACAACAACAATAATAATATTTTTTTTTAAAAAAAGATCAGACACATGTTTGAATACCCCAACAATCGACTCTGCATCATCTAACTTCGATATGAAACAAAGAAAAAATAATATTGTCCTAGGTATTTCCCCAAAGTTAAATTTCAATGAATTGTCGAAAGATATCACCTTTGTGCTCTTCAGCGGCATCATGAAACTCTTGCTCCTCCTCAGCCACCGCATCGATGTCGGTCTCCTTCCCCACAGGAACTTTGGAGCCATTGGCAAGAGGGAAAGACAATCCCATGTCCTCGGATTCGACACCAGCAGCATCGTCGGGGTATCGAACCACAACAACAGGACAAACACAGTGATGCACACAGTAGTCGCTTACGCTCCCAAGCCGAGACCTATTGTTCCTCCTGGATGACCCGAAGCCTCGACTCCCCATTATGACCGCGCTCAGACCAAGCCTTTCAACCTCGAGGCAGAGTCGCTCCTTCATATCGTGGTCCTTGACGATGTGGATCTTGAAGGGGATCTGCGCCTCGACGAGCGGCTGAGCCAGGTCCTGCGCCTTGGTAGCCGTGAAGGCGTCCAAGTCCTCTTCCAGCTTCTGGGGCGACACGTCCGACGCGGCGTCCTCGGACTCGACCGAGAGGTCGATGGCGCCCCAGTCAGCGCCGTAGAGGACGCTGGTAGAGCGGACGTGGAGAAGGATGACGGCGTCTCCCGGGCGGAGGTAGTTCTGGACGGCCCATTGGACGGCGTAAGCGCTCTCGTCGCTCAGATCGACGGCGATGGCGATCCGGCGGTGGGAACCAGGGCTGGCGGCGGCGGCGGCCGAGAGGAAGAAGCGAGGGGAGCTGGGCTCTATGACAGGCGGCCGGGCCTTGGGGGGCGTCCGAGGGGAGTCCATGGCGGCGAGGCGTTGCTTTCTTGGATCGAGATTGAGACGGAAGGCGGATGACGACGAATGCTGCTCCTGCCGTTTTTTTTTCTTTTTCTTTTTTCTTGTTTGCGTCGGTCGGTCTGGGAGTAACTAAATTTCACGATCGGGCCTGGTAAAGTAAGAGAGGTCAGCCCTAATTCAATAGGAATCCATCAATTCGGATCGGCTAATCAAATCCGATTCGTATCGGATCGGATCGGATCCTCTCTCAGCAAACTCTTGCTAGTCACACACAGTCCAAGAACATTTGTTCAAGGAAACAAGAGGAAGAAGCGTCCAAACGCAGCACGGCCGGTCGCATTTAAATTGCTTTGAGTCGAGCTGATTAAAGAAAACACAAATGAGACGGTCGCATTTATTCTAATCCAATTTGTCCTCGACTATGACAACGAAGCGAAGAACCAACGGACGATGCTGCTGCTGCTGCTGCTGCAGTCATCTGATTAATGAATATGACAACGCCTCGTTACAAAATCCAATTGTTTCTTGCTGGTCGTCACGAGTCCACGAGATGGTGCAAGCGACGGGAAGCTTAAAAATTGAAGTGAAGTGAAGAGAATTGTAAACAATCGAACAGTGCAATTAGTTTGCTGGAAATTGGATTTAAATATATGATCACCATGCTGGCAAGGAGAAGATTGGTGTACTGGTCTTCCTCGTCGTTTTCTCCAGGTACAAATTGGAGCGCCCGTCGAAGCCAAACGGAGGCAGGGAAGACGGCCGGCAAGCATGTGCGACGCGAGTAAGTGCAGGTGGGGGATCGACTTCCGCACGGTGCCGGTGCAGCGGAGGAGCCCTGCCAAGCAAATGGAAGCCTGGGGTGAGGAACGGAAGTCGATCACCGGAAAAGGAGGAAGGGAGACGAAGACGAAGACGAAGACGAAGGCGGAGGAAGTGAGGGAGTCAAAGAGGGCGGAGATGGTGGTGCAGTTGATCCTCTGGGGGCCTAAGTTTTAATTTCCTGTTTTCTTTTTCTTGTTTTTTTAAAAAGTGCTTTAAGTAGTAAAATACCTTCAACACTTTCACTCCCTAAAATGCTCTGTAAATAACTGAAGGCAAGTGACGTTTACAACAGAAAATGAAAATCCCTGTCATACATTATGAATTTATGATTATTCCATAAAGGCAAAATATCTTTCTGGAAGAAGCCTCTGTAAAATTTGTGTTCTGAAGTTTCACTTTAACTTTAGGTTTTACTAAAGGAAAATAAGTGAGATAAATGAATAACAGATTGCAAAACCTTATTCTTGAAAGTTAAATTTGCTAATGCAGTTTAGAAATATAATTTCCATACCAATCCTATTCCGACATGGAATCATTCTATATAGTTTCTTCTTCCTCGATCAATCTACCACGCTTGTTAATATGTTTGCCTTTGATTCAAAAATCATGCTTGAGCTGCTGCTTAAGTTAATAGATTTGTCTATTGTTTACTGTTGAAGGTATCTTCTTACAGAAAACTCACTCTTAACCATGTTTTCCTACTTTAATGATCTGATCCAGTGAATTCATTTGAGTTCTGGAGCTGTACGCAGCAACATATCATTAGAAGCAAAGACTAAATTTTAGTCTACTGACTAAAATAATGAGTATGACAATCAGGCCTTGGTATGTTAATCGCCCATGAATTTAGCATGCCTTGATACTGTCAGAACCTATTAAGAAACTTAAACAGAGTAAGGAATGAGCATTATTGGTAGACAGGAATAAATTGGTAGCATACTTTCGGAAACTTGGAATAAATTATAATGGAAAATCTCAGGAAAATAGAATTATAAGTACTATAACGAAATAAATAACTGAAGGTGAAACAAAAAAAGAAGAAAAGAGACATGTGCAGGTTACCTGGTTTGTTGTTGTGCTCCAGAACTAACAGCAATTGACTGTTGGACTTGAAAATTTTGTTGCTCACTAACTGAGGAAAGAATTCAAATCCAGATATTGTTTTTCTATGTTCAAGAAAAATAAAATAAAATAAATTTATTTCCAGTTATTTGTCCATCAAGAACTAAATACAAAAGTTTAACAAAATTGTAAACGAAAAAAAAAAATCACTTGGATCAGGAATACATAATAAACAACAAAAAAAAACCCAACTGTCGAGTATCAAAGATTGCTCGGCTTTATACAGTAGATTGCAGCTAGATACAGTGATTACGTAGATACAAATCTATGTAATCCATGTCAATAGCTGCTTCGCTTTCATGTCAGAAGGGAACATAGACTACACAATTTTGAATGAGCAAAGAACCAGACATCATATGGTCATAGGTAGAATTTTCTGACTTGTCACACGAGGCTTGATCTCCCAAGAAGCCATTTCCTCTGCATCTTCACGCTGAACAAAAGGCAATGAGATCTCTCTGATCATCAGGTCACCACAGAAGGGACACTCACTTGCTATAGCATCATCAAGTTGTGATCGAAGCTGTTAGAAGAAACCAAGTTCAGGTCAGTTCGATTGTTACGAAAGCAAGAAGTAAGACTTTGACCATTAATAACCTTTTCAAGAGGCGTCATGCTAGTGATGGATTCATCACCTGCAGTGCCATTTGATTCATTTGTGGGCTTATCTGCGAGTAAGCTGAGCTTCTTCTGAAGGTCCAGTATGTATTCAGCCTAAGCCAGCACAAAATGCACATGTGAAGCGCTTACAATAACCCGTGGGGTAACTTGCAAATGTGGGAGCAGATTCACCCCAATAAATTTAGCCACCACACGGTTTAGCAGATAAACAATCGTGGTTTTATAGTCACTCAAACAAGAAGCTCTAAAAATTATACAGCAGGTAGCTTTGCAAGCTCTAGCAGTTAATAGCAGAGTATTCTCTCACAGATGAAAGATAGTCACTGGAACATTGAGATTAAATGCAAATAAACACCTAATTTTTACTTACTCGGGTTCGACTTGTGCATTGAGTCACATGAGCAATCAAACAATTTGCATGAAAGGAATGACCACACGGGAAAACAAAGAAGGGGGCCATAGCTCCAGTTGAGGTATAACCACTAGCCAGCAGAGGTGCCCCTCCAGCCGTTAATATTTTCCTTTTACAAACCTAGCAATCAAAAGAGAAGATTAGCATAACAATCTGAAGAAAGGAGAATTTCTAACTAACTATATGTTTAAACATTTTAATCTATAATATATAAACAATGCAAGTGAAGTTACATCCATATTCCATTACATCATTGTTAATGCAATATGATTCTGCAAATCTAGGAGCTAACCATAGACACTTGACAGGACACAACCTCACAAGCCATTCAATTTCGAAAATGCCGACTGAGATATTAACATCAAGTTAACAAAAAATAACAGTTATAATATCTATTATCATAACATGACCTAAGACTTTTAATTTCTTGAAAAGTATACAAATGTAAGTCAGAGCAATACCCCACATTCTTCATCACGATCAATTACAGCATATCTTTGGGCAAGGGCACTAATATCACTCCGTATGTTATCAGCTCCATGAGTAGCATCATTCATTTCTTGTTTCAACTGTTCAATTTGTTTGTTGTAATCTTCCAATGAAGAACAGATTGCCTCCTATAACATCAATGAGGGAAATCATGAGTTTGCAGATTGACTCAAAATAAATAGAATAAATAAGTTGAGAGGAAAAGATTATAACAAGGACAGAAAGTGGCATAAAACACATGATGGAATGTCAAAGCTGATCAAAATATCAAGAAAGAAATTCATATGATAAAACATTCTTTGGGTAGTTATCATAAAGGTGCTCCTTTTTCCAACAATCATCATAGGCTGTGCCTTGTTTTGTCCTTTCTTTACTTCATCCCTGTTATGTTAAGCAAAATAGAAGAATTTTTAGGGACATAATTTCTTAATTGGAGGTCACAAATCATTTATAGATCTATTGATTGTTCAAGAAACTGGAGATCTACCAAAACATTGTAGTTGATTCTCGTATCCATGGTTTTTTCTTCAAATTATTCACTTCTTTTAGTTTTAACTCAAAATTAAACCAAAAGTCACCTTGATCTCTTGTAACACCTAACAGGTGGTATACAACATTTTAGTAAATTATAAAGTTGTTTGGGATCTCCTACTGAAAATTAGATGATGTCTAAGAAATAATATATTACTGCATAACAAGGATAAGAGGGGATACATTTTTCATGTGAAAAAAAAACAGAGGTGCCTTTGCAATAAATGCTAAATCTTTTAAAAGAAAGGCTATGTTTGAATCAAGATTAATTTGAAGTATGGAATGGATAAAAGTTTACCACTCAAATAAGTCTGGATTATAAGAAATTCACAAGCAAGTGTTGTAAGATCCTAGTTAGACTTTCTTAAGAGATTTTGGTCCAGAATTGCATCTTTTTACAACTAAAAAAATATTTCTTAATCCACAAAGAAGTAGGTGCGAGCCAAAAAGACAGGAATGGCTTAACCTAATCAGTATAATTGAACAGAATATTTTGATCAATTTACTAAATTTAGCATGTGGAAAAACACTCGGAAAAAAATGTGATGCAACATGATCTGAAAATAAAACAAAAATACACCATCAGATCTGAGTCAATTTGTCTATAATTCAAGTCAGGCCTCAGGCATAATGTTTACCTAAAATCTAAACACTCAAATTAGTAAGTACACCCAAACAAGATCTTGTAAATCATTGTTAAACTTTATGTATTGATGTTGTCGATAAACTCAATACAGACAAGAAACTTGAACAATCTAGGAAACTAGAAATAAAGGGTAGCCCAGTGCACAAAGCTCCCGTCAATACAGGGTCCGTGTAAGGGTCTAAAGTACACAACCTTACCGTGTCTTGCAAGAGACTGTTTCAGAGATTCGAACCCTAGGTCACACGGCAGCAACTTTACAGTTGCGCTAAGGCTCCCATTCATTTTCTAGTTTCCTTAATCTAGGAAACTAGAAATGCCATTAAAAATTCTTTCATTTTTTAAAACATAACTATAAGTTCAGGATCATCCCATCCAAACACATCTAAAGACTAAATGAAGAATTGGATCTAAACTACTGCTAACCTAATGTAATATTCATAGTCAAGATAGCAAATTATTAGATCAGAGAAAATTACTTTGAAGTCATCGATAAGGGCAAAGTCAGGAAAGAATGGGAGAATATCCTCAATTTTCAGAAGTCCATCAGTTTCCTTGAGAAATGCTATAGCTTTTCTTATATTCTCCCTTTTAACTCCTTTCTCTTGCTCAATTACATGTTTTGCAACCATAAGCCATAGCTTCTTCCTCAAATCTTCGTCGTCTTCAACTTTATCAGCTTCTGCCATAGCAAGCTCTGTGTCTACCTGATCAAAGCAAATTCATGCAAATAAAATATTTATATTAACCAAACAATATCTCTGTGGCCTTATAACTCAAAATTTTGACCATTCAAATATAACCTAAATAGGTTCAATAAGATAAAATCTCCAGCAACATAAATAGCAACTTACAGAAGTGTTTCTACCAGCACGCAAGCTGATGGATCCTTGGAGAGTTCTTATTACAGACATTAGCAGGTGACTAGCCAAATAAGCCCAGTTGGTTGTGTTACTTGGATAAAATACCATGTGGAAGTAGTAAGACTGCTGAGAGGATTTAGTGTATAACAAGAATTTACAGATGTGTACAATCTATACTAGTGATATCCTAGATTTCCATAGTGGATGCTATATCTTCATAACACTAGTTTGATTGATGAGAGTTCAATGAGCATTAATTCTGAATAATATACTAGAAATGTGGAGATACATGCTGGGAATTAGGGATGCTAAATGTAAGCTGAATTGAATATACAAGTCATGATTTCGGAAAAGGCCAAAAGCATTTGTGATTAAGTTGCAAAAAAATACCAGAAATTTTATTATTATTGGAATAAAACCAATGAACACAAAGTAAAGAGAGCCATCAGAAGTATTTTATTCTAAATAGTCAGAAGTAGCATGTGAAAAAATGTCACTGGGTATATCTGAGATGGATTGTTTTCCAAAAAAATGGATATATTCAGTAAAAGATAACATGAGAAATTCAAATAAAAACCGCTTGTCTAAAAGAGATAAAATACATCACACTTGTGAACATACATGTAAAGCAGACAGGTAATACAAGTTCTTATCTCTGAGCCCAAACAAACCAACTCCAATGGCAGTTGGAATGAGTGAGCGAGTTTCCCCAAGTTAGGTGTGCTTCCACCTCTTCTCCACACCCTCTCTCAGGGTAGAAACCATGAAAAACAAAGGCAAAAGGAGAAGCATAGGGAGGAGGAGGCATGCCAAGGAGAAAAATCATTGAAGATATCAACATGGTCAGACCAGGTCAGCACAAAAAAGTACCATTCCATGTTGATACAATAGTCAATATATTAAAAACAGAAATTTTACACCTAGATCAGAACAGTTACACTACTGAAGCATGAAAGGACTCAATTAAAAATGTTTAATCAAATTTTCTTTTACCTGCAATGCAAGGGCCACAGCTTCTTCATGCATGGACATCATACTATAAATATGAATACATGCACGGATTTTCTTTTCCTTTAGACATAGCCGGAGAGCATATTTGGGATCATAGAAAAACTCTGGACCGCTTGTTCGTCCTTTGCCAAACTTGAATTGAAAGAATCGTACCAATGCACTCTCATCATCCTATACAATATTATTCAAAGATATTGTCAGACCTATTAAAATACAATAGGAGATTATTAAAAAATAAAAAAGCATGATTCATAAAAAATTCATAGTGTCTTTGATAATGAAGCTTCATAAATCAATAATTTTAAGTGCATTGTTTGATGAAATAGATAGCAAGGTTTTTAATCCAAAGATGGTCAACAGGCAAATGAAATGACTTAATAAAAACCTACTTGATGTTCATTTCCACATGCATTCTTATAAAATATGGCAAGTCAATCATGTATGATATAATAATTAAATGTAAGAACATATCACATGGCAATAAAAGAAGAACATCAGAAAAAAGTAAATACTTAAGCTGAAAAGATCAGATAGTTCAACTGACTGCAATCCTTTACACCATATCAGTAATCATTTATAATACCATGCAACTCTAGAGAAAATAAATTTTGAAAATTTAAAATAAGCAAAGCAATAAAAGAAGAAACATATGAAACAACAATAAACAAATTATTGTGATCTTTGTACCCATGTCCTTTCTTGAAATTCAAGCATCTTACCTACTTTTCTCTTTATGCCCTAAGATTTCACTTGAACCTCATTTCATCTGCCTGTCACTATGTTGGAACTAAAGGCTATTCACATGGAAGATGAAAATATTATATTATGTATCTAGTTAGAGATCAGAACAGACATTATAAAGTGGAGATTATGACAGAAAAATAATGCAAAACTATGAGAGGAATAAATACAAATTACTAAATCCATTATCAAGATATGAGAAGGCAAAGCATAATCGACCATCATTAATGGTTTAGTAATTAAATAAGATGAGAACAAATGAGATTTATCATAAGCCTGTAGCCCAAATCACATATAGTCAAAGAAAATTGTACTGTCCCTCCTGTTTTGGAAGATTGCATGAGAAATCCCACCATCGTGTTCGAAGATTGCTGACATTTCTTGTTATCCTAGTTGGATAGCATGCTAAAATAACCGATTGATGACATAACAATCAATCATTTAATATAGTTTAGAAAAATAAAGAACAAAATTCTATGAACCAATTGCCACATTAACAAGTTGAGTAAAGAAGTTATTTTTATTAAAATTCATAACTATAGTATACGCTAACGGGTGGTATTGCTGTGTAAAAGTATAGAAGGCAATTTATCCCTAAATAGAGGTGGGTGTCAATACTTTTCCAAAATAAACTAAGTAGCTAAGTAAATCAGGGGCTAATATATCCAACCTGCTTGGCATACAATGAAAGTAGCAAATTATGAACCCCAGGATCCTCATTATGCAAATTGTGAACACAGAATTCTAAGTACTTGATGACCTCATGAGTCTCATTCCTGCAACAAGCATAATTGATATCAACTAAATGAAAAAATGTTCACATCTAAGCAACTTGCTACATCTAGCATCAATATTTGTGTTGAATGCTCAAAAAGACCAAGAGGAAGATACACAATGTCCTTGAACTTTACCTATTAGCATAATCTGTACATATAGAACCATAACATTAAGGCTACATTTACTTGGATAGATAATTAGAGGGAGAGGGGAAGGGAGAGAGAAAACAGCACGAAAATGCATATGAATTATCCAAGATCCATTAGCAAAATCTGAACATATAGAACGCTAACATTAAGACTTCCTGCAAATTTTCACAATTGATATCAATGAAAATAGAAGTGGGCAAAAATAAAATGTTCAGTCAAAATCAAAAATATAGGGTGATATGTACTCGTGTGATTTGGTAATAACCAGATGGAGTCACAACATATCTAAACATAAGTTGCCATCATTGTGTAGCAATACTACACATCTGGACTAGTAATAATTACATATGGTAAAAAATATGATACAGAAGCTTACACCAACTGTATGTATCATGGATATACCAATATTACTCTCAAGAAAAAACATTTGCAAGTTTATGATGTAGCAATCATGACCCCAGTTACCATCATGCAAATTAGCATTCCACTTCAAAACAAACATCAATCTGCTAAACAGAAAATAAAAGAGCAATTCTTCATACTTGGCATGTGGTTCACTGGCATAGCGCATCATTGCTGGTATGAGCTTCATTGGGTTCAGCTTATTTGTAGCCATCCATGATTCAACAGTCTCATAAGCATCAAGCATAATCAGATCTGGGGCAAACTTATACTGCAAAGAAAGTATAGTTTGCAAGTGTATAAATAGTGCATAAACCATAAGATCCTAGTAAATTAAATAAATCTATAAAATAGCAACAACAAAGAAGAAACGAGTACCTGAAGATCTATAGGAACATTAGGTTTCTGGAGCACCTCTAATGCTTTCTTCGTTTCACCTTGCTAAAAACCACTCAGTAAATAGATAGTATTGGATCAACTTCTCTTATTGTTCAACATGGTGAGTTTAACAGACAGTAGGCTCAAGTTAAATAAGTGGGCAATATTCCAATTCTAAATATTCAAATATCAAGAAAGCAACAAGCTTCATGCAAACCATATTAAAGCTCGAGAAACTATATTTCAAGAAAGATTACAGTTAAATAACTCTGCATGCTAGCCCAATGATTGTGTAGTGCCATAGTTATTTGGCAAATTTACTGGTCTCAGGATAAAAATACAGATATGTTATGCACAAAGAAGAACTATACCTGAATATAATAGTGAATGACAATTTCATAGTGCTCCTTCAGCCCAGCAAAGTAGACCAACTCATCAATTCTACCGTGCCTGAACAATTCAGAAAACTTTTTGTTTGTTTATGCATCTGCCTAGCCTAAATAATTTGTCAAAATATAACAGCATCAAACATAAAAATTGCAAAAAAAAATAAAAAATATCATTCATTGTGAATAGGGATTGGGAGTCACAGTTTGTAGTTGTACTAGAAAAAGAAGGATTGCAAGAAGATGCTAAATAAAATATTCTTTTCTACCATGCCACAAGGAGGTAGATATGACAGTACGAAATACAAATTCCATCTCCATAAAATCATTTTACATAAATATATAAGCACCCTTTCAAATCAATATTTCTTGTAACTAATATTGAGCAGAATAAATTTTTCCAAAGATTAGATAGGAAAACCAAGAATCCAATAATCAGAAACTTTGAAATATTATGTATAGGTTTCAGTAGAAATTCCATATATACCAATAAGAACCATATCATATACCATTAGCATACCTCTCCAACAAGTCCATTGTTGTTGCCTCATCTAAAACATCCTTACAGTCACTAAGAAAGGCTCGAAATTCTGGTACAATTAACTGATACTCGGATTTGTTCATTTCTGATACACTGTTACCAGTCTTTCCTGCATCATCTTCCAAAAGCAACCGGTTTATCTACAAAGATACCATAATGAAATAAGTATGCTGTCATAAGTTAATATGTTGCCCTGATCATACTGTGGATCTTCTATATAAGCAAAGGTGTTCTTTTCAATAAAATTAACATGTGTTAACTTTTAGAAGAATCCATTTCATAAAATTGAGTAATTTTAAGGAAAGGGAAGTTTAGTAGTAAGAAGAAAACATAAGCTGCAGCACGACTGAATAAAAAAGCACACAGAAAGGAAACCTTGTCTAAGTACAGCTCTACAGCCCACATGGAGATCATTGTGATTTGGCATTTATCATCCTTAGTCAGAGTATCAAGTTTTCGTAGCAAAAATGTCCGTAGCGAATCCTGTAACCGAAGTAACAACTGAAGCTTGAAGATTCACATGCTCAATAATAGATAACAGAAATTTTCAAGTTCAAATTTGAAGTTCACCAAATACATAGAATTGAATTTTTTTTCTAAAAACAAAAATAACAAACAGAAAAAAAAAGAAAACAAAATAGAATAAAAAGGTGCAATTTCAAAGATTAAATGATTATCCTAATAAAAGTTTCCCATTCATTTGTGAAGTTACATGAAAGTTTTGAACTTAGGTACTTGGAATACAGCTGCTAAAGACCCAAGCTGCACTACTCTTTCCAACCATACTCAACCACATCCTGGTCTGGAAATTCAGTAGCAGTTGTTTCTTTCCTAAAGAAGCATGAAAGAGAGAGAACCTGATACATCTCCAGAAACTAGTTAAAAAGGAACACTAGTTCTGGTTCCGCAAAAATTCAAACAGCAAGATACACATTACTCTTAACTTATTGCACCGTCATCCAATTATCCAAACATGAAAGTTAAGATTGCAACGATTTTGTGGTATCCCATGTCTAGGATGAACCTGCAGTTATTCCCCTTCTTGATATCAACACAAAAAGTGTGCTCCAGTGACACTTTTTTCCTCCTTATTTTTTTTTTTTTTTGCATATTGACTCAGACTCATGGTCCTGTTGAGGTAGTATTTGCCTTGAATTTGAGGCCCTTGAATTTCGCCCTTTCTTAAAATGTGCCTGAAAGGGTAAAACTCATGATCCTTATAACGCCTTGGCGTCATCACTCTTACTAAGCTCATGATCCTGTTGAGGTATTATTTCCTTGAATTTGAGGCCCTTGAAATTTTTCCATTTCTTAGAATGTGACTGAAAGGTTAAGAAACTCTTTGATCTTAAGGCCTTGACATCATCACTCTTTGCCAACATGTAACCAAAGTTCTGCTCATGAGAGCCTTTTGTTAGGGGCTAAAAGCCTAAAAGCAGCTGTTGTTCTTAAAAGTTGACAGATTCTGCTGAGGGTACTATTTGGACATTGACCTGAGCCTGTGGGTCGATTGTGGTATTTTAGCTTCAGGATGTAAAATTTTAAAATAGGGATTCCAGATAATGATACTGTTAGATTTCAGTTGGTCCTACAGATTTTCTGGCTTAAAATTGAGCCAATTTCTGTTTTATAATTGACGCAACCAAAATTGAATTGTCAAATCACCTAGGAACTTGAGACGAAATTGGTGAAACGAACAGATAAATATGTTGAGGAGAAAATAAAATCTAGCCCTAGAGGAAAATTTCTCACTGAAAAAAAAACCGTTACAAGAGACAAAAGAATTTTTTTTCCCTTTTATAAATTGACAATAAAACTTATTTTTCATAAAGTGAAGACTCAATTTATCCCAATAAAACTTTAATTATCCCAATAAAACTCTAATTGACTTTTTCTAAAAACTGAACCTTTTAAAAAATCTCATGTTATTTTCTAAGAAATGTACCAAACCATCAAACTTTGAAGACTTGAACAATTTTGAACCTTTCAAAAATATTTTAAATAGGATTAACATCCTGATTAGAATGAATTCTCTTAGTAGTCTAGGAATGTAATAGAAAGAGATTCAGATATAGTTACCTTGAATAGGACTCATATTTTCACTGTTGACAAGTGCGATAAAAAGTCAAAAACTGTTTAGAGTCCTTGGGATTGAAGGGGAAAAAAATTCTGTGGACATTACAGTTCAACAAGAAATGAGGAATCCAAGATTCAATGGTGATCTATGATACATTCAGGCAATCATAAATTTGTTTATGCTGGTCAGATTTTCCAGGTTATAATGCCTTCTATATGACCATAACTTTCGTACAAACCTAAAGTCGCATCCATGAAGATCATAATTATCATACATCAGAGTTAAGACATTCAATCATCAAGAGAATGGGTTCTCAAATTAGCATTTGATATTTGATTACTTCAAGTTCAAGGTAAAGGACTACAGGGCCCTAGATCATAATGAAATGAAAAAACATAAAAGCTAATGTGGAGAATATCTTGAGAAATTCCTGGGTCGTTGCCAACCTAAAATTGCAATAGTTAACAAGTAGATCTGCTGATAAGTGAAGAAAAGAACCAAATAAAGAGAGCATAAGTTCACAGTTCGACCAGATGCAAGAGTGTAATATGTGCAAAATGCCTAAAAGTCTATAGTCTGCAAATAGGACACCTTATATTCTTTTATTAGATGTTCAGATCTGAGCTGCCAATTTTAGAAGCATTTAAAAATGAGCTTCATCTACTTACAGTTAACATGGTGAATCTCCAACATGCAATGTTTGACCATGTAAGCCAACTTCTTTAGTCATATATTTTCATTCTCACATTTTCTTAGGCTACACTTGCTTTCCATGTGCTCAATTAGTCCCAGCAGAGGCATTCATCACATACTAGTAAGAGTGAAAAATATGCAGCACATTGTTGAGATGAACATGTTTGCAATAATTTAATCTCTAAATCATCAAACCAAGCAATTTTTTGTTTGGTTTATGGGTTCTGTATTCTGAGGATGATAGAAAAATAATGATACGTGAATCTCCATAGATTCTTTCATCCTCTTAAGTCAACCAAAGAAAAAGATAGTAATTTTCCCATCAGTGGGTTGCATAATGCTGGTGAGAAACTATCTCTTAAACAAGAATGCTATTCAAACTTCGGATTTTGCAAGTAGCATATATAAATAATACAAGTCAGGCATTAAGAGCAGAGTGAACTGGAAGACCACTATAATAATTAATTTTGATCATCTACTATTGAATTTGATATTCTTCACTATTATTTAAATTACTTCTCACATTGATCATGGTATTTGATCTTACCAACTCATCTGCCATGA
>JBBUKS010105103.1:0-26654 GCA_038050645.1 Hedychium gardnerianum
GAAGTTAGGAGGTAACTTCTCAATGATAGCTATCACCTAGAAGGTTTCAATCAACATCATGTCTTCTGAGTGAATCTTATGTAGAATCACCTGAAGCTCCTGGACTTGGTTGATCACCATCTTGGAGTCAATCATCTTGTAGTCTAGAAATTGGTTCATAATAATTTTTTTGGCCCCTGCATCCTCCATTTTATACTTCTTATTAAGGGACTCCTATAACTCCTTGGTCATTCTCTTCATGTTATACACAACATACAATGAGTGGGTAAGGCGGTTGAGGATGTAGTTTCAGTATAGGAATTAAGAATGAGTCCATGCCTTCACTGCACCAATGGTCTAGACATCAGTAGCATCTACAACATGCTTGGGAGGTTCCTCAGTCAAGAATCGAGCCAGATTTAGAGTGGTCAAGTAGAAGAACATCTTCTACTGCCACCTTTTAAAGTTCAATCCAGCGAATTTCTCTAACCTTTTCGTTGATTAGAACATTTCTCAATTGGGGCGGAGAGAGCCTTCATGTGATGAGTCTATTACACCTCAAAACTCTCCATGGTCATCTCAATAGAAATGACTCTGTTTTAAGATTGTTGGACAATCTTCGTCGGAGATATAATGAGAATTTATTGAATTGAAAATAACATGATTTTAATTTTAGACTTATCTATCAAGATGACCTGAATTGATAATCTCAGGCTGCCAAGCAAGGAAGGATGAGCTGCTTGGGATGACTAGTTGCCTGGAAGACTGAGCTGCCTTGCATGGTCGAGCTGAGCTACCTTGTATGACCGAGCTGAGCTGCCTTGTAGTAGAGTGTAGAGCTGTCGAGGCCGAGCTATTGAGTGTCGAGCTGCCGAGTGGGGAAAGGAAGATGTAGAGGCCTGCGTTTGACGCAGTTTTTTTAAAACAGATTCGTCCCCCTCTTGTGGTGCTACGAGGTCGCGATAGACATTTGTTTCCTAGGATACAGCGGTGAGACCATGATCTCAACCTAGCATAGATTGTCATGGTGAACTGAGCAAGTACTCGACTATTATCATGGGTCGAACGGTTGAAAGAAGTACTCGATAGGAGAAAAATGGGGAATGAATGTGGAAGACTTTCTTTTTGTTGCGCTGTTGCATTTACCTGCTCTCAAGGTCATGACCTCCTCTTATAGGAGTTGCATGCCTTCACTATATTGAATGTCTGAATAATGATCATTCATTGCCTTCAGCCGCTCAACCACTAATAGTGACCATTTCAAATTGACGGTTACAGATTATCCATTAATCATCAATTAATGCATCCATTACATTTGAGCAGCAAGAAAAAAGATTAATATGGGAAAATGTTGGTTCATTTGCTTGGGTAAATTTTACCCTGTCACTAATAGTGACCTTTTCAAATTGACGATTATAGATTCTCCATTAATCATCGATTAATGCATCCATTACATTTGAGCAGCAAGCAAAAATATTAATATGGAAAAATGTTGGTTCATTCGCTTGGGTAAATTTTACCCTGACCGATCTAACATTCAATGCATATAGGTCATGCTAGCACACCAATCGATTTTTGGTTAGCATAAATCGGGCTTTAGATTTACACCCCTACGCGGGTGCATGTGAGAAAGAGTCTCTTCTTACGTAATTATTTACCACATCAATACTTATGAATCAATATAAACTAACAAATATATTTTGAAACTTTCAATATGAGATTAAAGTCTAATTTACTATAGAATCTTTTTCTCTCGATCTCCTTTTCATTCATATATATATCCAAAATTAACTTATTTTTGAAAAAAAAAATGTAGTTATAATGCCAACTCTTAGTTTATGTTTATTAAAATGTTAATTATTTTCTTGTACTAATTGAAAAACAATCACATTACACATTTAGAAGTTTTAATATTTATTATTAATTTTTATTGCATAACTTTTATATGTGAGGATACCACATAGACTTCATAGAATTATTTGTTGATTATACTTTAAATTTAATATGAAAATAAATTTACAACTTTTTTGAAGGCCAAAAATTATAGAGGAGTATTCTATTTCTTAAAATATTTATTTGTTTTATTTTTTAAAATTATTTGAAGCTTTTTTTAATGTATAGAATTTTTCAAAATTTTAATGTATAATATGAACCTTTTTTAAATGTGTAAAATTTTCAATTTTGCATATACAACTTTTTTGTTACTTTATAAAAATTCTCAACATGGGAATAGTTAATTGAAAATTAAAGAAATTAATTTTGAGGTTTAGTTAATTGACCTTCCCAAAGGAATCATAGTTTACTCTAAAAAAAAGTCTTATTTTATTATTCATTTTCATCTATATAATTTGTATTTTTGATGTTACTGAATTTCATTATTTTATAAATCTAAAATTTTAAAGTAAAATACTTATTGGACTTTTGTCATTTACAATTTTTTATTACATTTTTATTTAATTAATAATATTCTGAAATTAGTAATTTTCAGTTCGGCAATTTATCAAAGTACGTAGGTAGTTTTACGTTTTCCCATTTCACGTATGTGCTTTTAAAATTATCCAAACTGAGTTTATTTATCATTTTATCCTTCTTCCTCTTCTTTTTAACTGTTTATTTGAAAATCAACACTATTGAAAATGAACAACACTGTATTATTAATTTCTTAAAATCAACAACATCTACGTCAGTAACCACAAAAATCAACAACATGATATTATTGATTTTCTCAGCAACACCTATGTTAAACAGTTGAAATTAAATTCATCGACCAATCTAATTCTTTTGATTCATAATCTATCCATGTCATCATCATCGACACTGTTAGGAGGCAGATGGCTCGATCACGATGATCAATCGATGATGGAAAACACATATCATGTGTTTGATACATTATTACAGTGGGGGATAGATCAAAATTATATAAATTTTTTATAAATTCGAATGAGCAAGTACGGAAATAAAGCAGAAGTTTAATAATTTATTATACGTCATTGACCATGAAAATGACAATACTCTTCTTTACCTTCAGGATGAAGATGAATTGAGCGCGATCGATGTTGTGTTTGAATATATATAATATGCAGTCGAGCAGTGTTTATTATTCGATGTTGTTGATTTTTAGAAATTAATAACATGATGTTATTGATTTCTAAAAATCAACAACACAAGACTAATTTTCAAAAATCAATAATACAGGACTGATTTTCGGAAACCAACAATATCTTATTATTGATTTTCGTTGTTGCTGGTTATGATTTCAGTAATCAATAATAATCAACCTTAGGTTGTTGATTTCCGTTGTTAATTTAGGTGTAGTGTTGTTGATTTTAGAAAATCGACAACACAAGGTTGATTTTCGAAAACCAACAACATGATGTTGCTGATTTTCGAAAATCGGCAATAGGATGTTGCTGATTTCTGAAAATCAGCAACACAAGGATGATTTCTGAAAATCAGCAATACAAGGCTGATTTTTGGAAATTAGCAACATAAGGCTGATTTCTGAAAACAAACAATGCCTTGTTGCTAATTTTAATTATTGTTGATTTTTGAAAATCAATAACACCGAATAATAAATATTGCTTGATTTATTATTTTTAATTTATACTATCAAATTTAGGTTTAGGTTGAAGGCATGAATGTATTTAGAAGTTTTAAAATTATATTAATTTTGATTTAAATTTTTTTTTATCATTAATCAATTTCAAACTAGATTAATTAAGATATTTCATTGAAATTTATCATAATTTAACGCTGACGGATAACCTAACGCAACCCTCCTCCTTTATCCGGGCTTGGGATCGACCATGACTAGTTCGTCATGGGCGGAGTTAAACTAGATTAATTAAGATAAAATTGATTAATAAATCTATATAATTTGAAATTTTAAAAACTTAATATTTTTTGAAAAGGGAGTTTTAGGAATTAATGAATTAATCACGTTGATTAATAAATATCATTATCTTAAATTTTATAATAAACTTATAATAAATTTTCTTAAGTCTTTATAAATTTTCAAAAATTCATCACTCTTAATTTATGTTAAGAATTTAAATACAAGGACATGAATACATTAAAAAAAAAACTTTTCAAATTCATCAATCAATTTAGTTAATTAATTTCGATCGAAACTGATCGATGAATCTAAAAAACTTTAAATTAATTTAAATCAAAATAAATGTATTTCTTAAAACTTTTTAATATATTCATATCGTCATACTCAATAGGATAACATAAATAAAAAATAATAAACTTTTAAAAATTTAAAAGACTTATGCAAAAACTTAGAGACGTGCGTACATAAACTCACATGATTATTTCATAAAAAAGAGGATGATGGGTATAACAAAAATGTAATACGTATTTTTGAAATTATAAAAATTAAATACACGAAATGGATAATACCTAAACCTAAGTTCACAGTTTAGTAAAATGTTATTTTTTTATCAGTAATTGGATATATTTGTAAAATAAAACTATTAAATATCAAGTTAGATAAATCTTAGGCCACTACCATATATTAATTACACAATAGAAAAACTGAAAGAAAATCGTTAATTTGACACATTAATGGGAGCCGGTAGATGCTTTAAGAGCCCCACCAAATTAGTCGATTAGTCCACCGACTCATTATCTATTAGTGAATAGAAAGCTTGAAGTTTCAGATTATCTCGTACCCCTATTAAAAAAGATCATTCGGCTAAAGTTGAATAAATCCCCATAATTTACTCATTTCTAGAATATATGAGATCACTCTGAAAAAATCACTAAAATGATGCATTCACTTTTAGCCATTGCAGAATAGAAGGCTAAAGCAATCGCACGATGAAACAGTTTAGCAGTCAAATCATAATATTTTTACTGCTGTACCAGCGAAATATGCTTGTTTAAAAAACAGATGATATGAATTCTATATGCCTCATAGTCAAATGCACCAATAACAAAATCAAACAAATCACTGTTGCTTTGAAGTATCAAACTTTGACAAATCGAAGATATTGCACAGCTCATATACAGAAATGATTCCATGACTGTAACATGAAACATTGTTCTTGCTCATCTCAATGTCATCCATGTGCTTTTGAATCTAACATCGCTAGAAGCTGACTTAAAGTATTCACTTACCGACCAAGTGCTAATATAATAAGCATAGGAAAAGATTGAGGTATGACTTGTAATGTCCAAAGAATTAGAGCAAAAGGACCAAGATGGGTAATTATCAGTAGTTGCAACAAAATCAGAAAAGAAGAAACTACTCATACACCTTCCATCTCTTCAGCTTGAAATGATTCTACTAATGAAGTCAATTTTTGCTTTAAGCTCCTGAAATATAACACGCACCTTGATCCTTTTCCTCCCCTTAGCTCTTCTCCTCCATAAGTTGTAAGTAGAGTGATGGGCTTTGAGGGATTCCACTCTAAAATCAATGTTATTACATTGCCTCCATACCATGCAAATCCATGCCTGTGCAAACATGGTCACTCCTTGCTGAAGATCCTTCCCTCGGCGGTTCCAAAAAAGAAACTTACTGTTTCCTCCTTTGGATGGTGAGTGAGTGCATCTGCAAGGCAAAACCAACCTATTTTAGTGAAAGAACATTTTGTGAACCAGTGGCATATTAGTCTCCTCATCACGTCCACAGAACGAGCATCTGCCGTTTGGAATCACCATTTCCAATCTTTGCAGCCTGCTCTGTGTTAATTCTGTTTGTCTTAACTAGCCGGTGAAATTTTTTAACTTCTGTGGATCAACAGAGGACCAAAATGTGCTAGTACTCACTTATGAACACCTTCTGTCTTGTAGAAATAGTCACCCTCCACAAAACTATATCAGTTGCATCAGTCCTGGTTGAAGGATTGCCCCACTATTTGACTGAGTTTTGAGATTTCTGCTTAATCTCAGCAAGCTCCGGAAAGTGGTTACTTAGGATTGTGTCACCTGATCACCTGTCCAGCCAAAAGTCTTTGAGACGTTTCAGATGTCCAATTTTTTAGGCCTATCAGGAAGTTCAATACCTTCATCATATCTTTCCAAAGGGAGGACCATTTGTGGTTTGATTTAACCAGGGTTATGTGTTCATCTTGAATGACAGTTTGTTCTATAATTTCAGGCCAACCTAGATCCACTTCATCGATATCATCAGTTACTAGGTTCCACAACCAAGCTAGCTTTCAGATTGAGAACACCCAAGCCTCTGAGTGTTGTTGGTCTTGAACATGTATGCCAAGCCACCAAATGTAGCCCTACATTTAAGCTGCCATGGTTACACTAGAGAAAGGATTTTCAAACTGTTGATTTTCTGAATGACCCAGGATAAATTACAAGTTGAATTAGAACACTATTTATCAGTGTCAATCTGCCCCTATCAACAGTAACTGTTGCTTCCATTGATGAAGTTGTTTTGATACTTAGTTGATGATGCCATTCCAGAAGTCATTATCCAGTCTTCTCAAACCTAAATGGAAACCCAGGTATAGAATTGGTAGTATCTAATTGGTGTATCCCCAATTAAAGTGGAGAGTTTTTACCAAAGTAAATGTTGAGTCAACTAAACAGTATAAGTGAGTGGTGAGCCAACACGAGCCACAGCTGTTCTTCCTCTGCTTTGTAGGGAGTCAACATCTATAATTCTTTGTCAGAGTGCTTGTTCAACTCAACTTCATATTATATTTATGCACATGTTCATTCTCCTTTTACGGTTAAAAGTAGCTTAGTAATGTAGGAAAAATTAGGTTTTAGAAATGGTGAAGGGAATGATTAAAATTATGACTACCATTTGATTACTGCAAAACTCAACTGTACAAGCTAACTCTTGATTAATGTAAAGGAAGAAGAAACTTGTGCAAATTTCCCTGAAAAAACAACGATGATCTACTAACTCTTGGAATTTAGTATTTGATTTATACAAGAAAATAACAGCTACATCTAGATTTTCCATACATTGTATTAGAACAATGAAGAGGCTTGAAGACTTGATTAATTAAGGTCTAATAAGTTTAGTGACATGACGAATGTTTAAGAAAAAGCATATTCTGGAATTGTGCAAGATTAACTGCACAATAAAAGAGGTGAAAATGATTTATTCATTAACTTTGAGGCATGTGTGAATATTGATGCTCGACTTCTACGAATCCATGATCCCTAGTTCCTCTTTCATTGCAGATATTGTGTTCAAGTTCACTAGACAACTCGGATCTTATGTGCTCACCTTGGGAGACAGAGGAATAATTCAAACTTACATTCAGATTCTGATAAACATCAAGGGGAACTTTCCATTTAAATTTCGGTTGCAGGTTTCAGAAAAAATAAAAAGGTCCACATGTTTCATAAATTTCCTACACTACTTGTAGCTTTGACACATTGTGCTTGAATTTGTATGCTTTTGTTAATGATACAGTTCAAAACAAGCAGATAATTCAAAGCATACGAAGCTGTTCTAGGTGAACAGTTGTTTTCTTTTCAAAAAATTAATTGCAAATCAAACAAGTTCTACATCTTGTTTGAGTTAGGCAATTAAAATCTTGTACAGAAGGAAACAAAACAGACAGCAGCAGGCAGCTCATGGCTCAGGCCAACAAAAGTCCTTTAGGTTTTGACCGAGTAGGAAGAATACAATCATATGGCAAATTGAACTAAAGAAATTAACATCAAAGAAAGAAAATGCCTCACAACTCAGAGATGGACCAAAGAAACTTAGAAGATTGAACATGATAACACCTACCATTGCGTTGTGGGGATTGGCCGCAATTAATGTAGGAAACCATCCTGACATTATCGCTTCACATGGCTTGTGGAGCAATCATATGCTAATTGATGCTGTACTTAAATATGCATATCTATTTATTACACCTTGGACTCCCCTGTATTTAATATAATATACATAAAGTGCCTTTCAATTTAATCATTTATGATTTTTCAACTATTGTTTATTTTAAATATATAATTAATATAATACATGTATGGTATAATAAATCAATTAAAAATGAAATGAAAAAAATGTAACATGAATAAGAAGACAAAAAGATCAAACAAAATGTCATATATGCCTCATCGAATTTTAAAATAATGAATATGCAATTCTATTCTTTTGAAAGCATAAATATGTATTTGCTCCATAAATTAACAGAATTTAAATCTAAATGACTGGGGTGAAACTTAATTGATTATTGTTACCTCTGGTCAGCAACCTCTTTGCCTCATCTGATATCTTGATTCCAGTGAATTAATTCAGCATAATGTTCGGCCATGTTCATGTTGACCTACAAAATGAACCCATAAATTCCAACTCTTATCCATACAAACTGGAGACAACGAAGGCGCAATAAGTTGGTGTAGAATTGAAAAAATTAGATTTAGAAACAGATGGAGGACATTACATGTGCTACCATATAATTATTGAAATAAAGATGTAATGCTCATCATCAACATACAGTACTGTTCAACCTTTGAATCGGCTTCATTGCTACAGGCAATGCCCCGCGTACGAGCCTTCATTTCACGCTTTTGAAGCACTCCATGTACTTTTTTTGAGTGGTGTGGGTCGACTTCCAGTTAATTAATTTGGAGCTATCAAGCAGGGTAGATAATAAGAACCTGCAAATTACCTTCATGATTGCCAACATACCATGAAGTGAAGTTGAATTCAAACACACCCAAATAAATGTAAAACAAGATAGATAAATGACAGAAAAAACAATTTTGCAAGTCGACAACTCTAGTTGTTGGCTAATAAAACTAAAGGCAGACAAGCTGCAGGAAGTGGTCTGAGAAGGTTTTGAGAAAATCAAGTACAGATGACCATCATAATACATTTAGCTACATAGAAAAACAGAAGCGTGAAGATGAACAAAGCCAAACAATACACAAGAATAAACAAAGCTGAGAACTGAATAGTTCTCGTTCTTTTTTCCTTCCATTAATATTTATCTTCCATCAGCTGAGGTAAAGGAATCCGCAAAACCTGGGGGTCTTGTTGGTATGCTGGTCTGAGTGTTGTCCAAGCTCACCACCAAAGATGATGTGGCTCCATCGAAATGGCTGCTGTCGTCAAAAGCCTGCCATTTTTTGAGTGCTTGAGGAAGAGACATGTCAAGATCGATACCATAACTGTCCTCAGAATCAGGATCAGATGGCTTCCAAAGCTCCGCAAGTGATGAAAGCACATTGACTGCATGCCCCATGTCAGGCCTTTGGTAAGGTTCCCTAGCACAGCAATGACCAGCAAGCTCTGCAACAGTGCTAATGCTCGCAAAGGTCTCCTCATCGAGATCGATTATTGGGTCAATGGCCTTCCAAAATGTGTCTTTGTTGAGTTGCATCCTTCGGAACCATGTGACCAAATGAACACTCTCCTCTGGCTGGGTCTCATCAAGAGCCTTCCGACCAGTGATCATCTCCATCAATATTACTCCAAAACTAAACACATCAGCCTTTGTGGTGACACGACCAGTCACTGAAATGTAAACGAACAATCAGCATCAGAAACTTGAGGCAAACCAATCACAAATAATACATCAGTTCATACATCATACTTCAATCAGCATGCTGAATCAAGAACAGAATGAGATTACTAGAAAATTATTAACCAAAATGAAAATGTAAGATTGATTCTTATTTTCACAGATATATAGCCCCATTGTCAGAATATTTAGAACATCCAGTTCATTCTGAAAGCCAGGTAAGAGAGCCGTATCTTTTTAAATTTATTCATATAGGTTCAAATGAATATAATCATAATTAGGAACAACAAATGCAAATCTCCCCTTTTAATTATGTGTGACCCGAGCTTGAATTATTATTTCCCTATCTCAGAAGTATATTAGCAGAAACTGCCTATAGCTACAACCTCCACTGTAACATGCATAGATCACCTAATTCCTACTGCATCCAACTCAGAAATTTTTTCTATTTTTCCCAGTGCTATTTTGCTTTTATGATTAGTAGTTATATATAAAAGAAGTGCACTCATGGAAAGTCAATCCTACCATATGATATTGAATCTCATTGTTGACTTTTTTTTTTTTTGAGATTACATTGGAAACCTTCTGTGGTAAGTTCTGCTAGACATCAAATGAAATAAGTCAATAAACAATTATCATCTGAGTTACCCGACATAATACTATAAAAATGATGTATTCATCATAAAAACACAATAAAGGCAGAAAACAAAAAAATTCTAGGTGACTTGATAAATTGCAACATTATTTGTATATATAAAATTATATTATTCAATGTTTCAGCAAGTATCTCATAGAGCAGTTATTTAACTCAGATAACCATGCAATTCCATAACCATACTTTCAAAAAAATGGATAAATGGATAGGTTAGTGACTTGCAGTAATTCAGACACATACTAGACTGCAAATGTCAGCTATAGCATAGAACAAAGACAGAATTTAAAGGCTATAGAACCTTTTAGTTGCAGCATAGCAGTAACCATTGATTATCAGCAATAATAAAGAATAAAGATGGAGATCAAAGGCTGTAACACATTCTAGTTGCACGTTAGCACTAATTGTCAGTGAGATAAGGATTGAAGTATTAATCATATTACAGACTGGGCAAGGAAAATTCTGAGCATGCAGGTTCCAATCATGTAATACTCCACAGTTGAATAGGAGGGTTACCAGCATATTCTGGAGCAAGATAACCAAAGGTACCAGCTAGCCTTGTTTCAACAGAACAGCCTTTTCCATCTGGAGCAAGGCGTACAAGGCCAAAATCTGCAACTTTAGCTTTCATGTCATCCCCAAGGAGGATGTTTGAAGGTTTAAGATCCCTATGAATGAAACTCTGATGTGCCAAATTGTGTAAATACTCAACGCCTCTTGCCACATCCAGTGCAATGCTTAGCCTTTTCTTCCATTCCAAAGGCTTTAGTCCTTCTTCTTTCCAGTCCAAAAGATGCCGACTCAATGTTCCTTGCGGCATGTATTCATAGACTAAGAGCCTCTCGTTCCCATCCAAGCAGTAACCAAGAAGGGAAACCAAATTTCGGTGCCTAACTTTGGTGAGGACTGCAATCTCAGATTTAAATTCATTCAAGCCTTTTGTCCCCATGATGCCTGCCTCCATCCTTTTGACTGCAATCTTGGTACCATCATGGAGTTCACCTTTATAAACCGTACCAAAACCACCACGACCTAATATATTCTCTTCGCTAAAATTGTTGGTGACATTCCTAAGAACCTGAATGGAGATCACCATATTTCCTGCATCAACTACATGAACATCACCAGGACTACTACTTGTACGGCTATAAGACTCGTTTGCAATTGTGCCCCCATTGGCAGTTGAACCCACAACTGAGATCTTCACCAAGTCATCAGATCCTGAATACCGTGGGTGTATCACAGTTGTGTTTGGACTCTGAACTCTACCAAAATTCTGCTGCTTCCTTCTGTAATAACCGAATCCCAACAGTCCCACAAGGATGACAACAACAACAGCCATGGCAATCACTGAACCCACAATAACACCTACAGGCCCAGATGACGACTTCCCACTGCTGCTGCTATTCCCATCAGAAGACCCTCCCGGTTTAGGATTGCTTCCATTGTCAGTAGTACCAGACTGTGCGCCTGGAGGAGCAACACTATCCTGCCCCAAATGGGCATTCCCATCAGTCCTCAGCACTACATTCTGGCTAAATCTAGGCACTTTCCCCCAAAGAGAGTTATTTGACACATCCAATTCATTAAGCCCTGTCAAATTGGTGAGTGTGGAGGGGATTGTCCCAGTGAGGTTGTTATTTGACAATAGCAGCTTCTGCAATGAGGTGAACAAACCAAAATCCGGTGAGATGCTACCATTGAGGCCCATCTTTTGGAAATTGATCACGGTGATGTTCCCATTGGCGTCGCACCTGATCCCCTCCCACCTACAAGGGTCGTTATTCTTCCAGTTGTTTGCAAAACGAACAGGGTAGTCAAAATCTTCGGCGACAGAAAGCAAGAGATTGACACGGTCATCGCACCTCCCTGGCTTCGTGAGACAAAAGCTCTCGCTTTCTGGGTTGAGGTCCAGGTTTACAGAATTAGGGAAGACTGGCAAAGGGCCCTGCAGCAAGTTATTGGTAAGCGTGACCTTAGTCAGCGACTTGAGCTCAGTCAGAGAGCTGGGCACAGTTCCGGTAAACTGGTTATCTCGGAGCTCAAGAACGCCCAAATTAGTGAGCCTGGAAAAGTCCGGAAGAGGCCCCGAGAAGTCGTTGGATTGGAGCCAGAGCTCCTCAAGGGAAGTCATGTTCTCTATGAAGGTGATCCCGCCCGAGAGGCGGCTCGAACCCTGCTGGTTGTTGAGCCATAACGAACGCAAAGGTGCGCCAGCAAAATCTGCAGGGATGGGGCCTGAAAGCAGGTTGTAGGCGAGGCCAAGGTGATCAAGGCCAGGGAAGGAGGTAGCGAGGAAGTTAGGGAGGGAGTCAGTAACATTAGCGTAGTTGGCGGAGAAGTTCACGAGAGCAACAGCATCGCGAAGAGACGGCGGAAGATTCCAAGGCGCGAAGGGGTTCTCGTCAAGGAAAGCGGCCTGGAGGGAAGACAGCCCAGAGAAGAAGTCATCAGGGATGGAGGAGAAGAGGTTGTCGTGGAGGAGGAGGAACTGCAAAGAGGAGAGTCCCGCAAGCGAAGGTAACTCCCCGGCGAGCCGGTTGTGCTGGAGCTCGAGGCGGACGAGACCAGTGAGGTTGCGTACGTCGGGTGGAAGTGATCCGGCGAGGCTCCTATTACCAACCTGGATCGAGGTGACGCGGCCGCCGGAGCAGGTGATGCCGGTCCAAGAGGAGCAGGGATCGGAGAAAGGGGACCAAGAGAGAACGCGGTCGGCTCCCAGAGCGGAGCCGAGGACCTGCATTGCGGCCTGATCGCCGGGGTCCGTATCAGCGCCTGCGGTGCCTGATGCCAGGGCGAGGAGGATGAGGAGAGCGCATGCCGCCACCTCGAGGAGTATCGCCGGGCGGCGGTGCGGCGGGGAATCGCCCATGGTCAGGAAAGCTCTAGGGTTTCAGTGGAGATTAGACGCGCAGCATGGTGTTGGAGATTACGCGGAGACAGAGAGAGAAGAGAGAGCGAGAGTTTTAAGAGAGCACATGGGGCGGGCAAGCACGATTGGGCCCGCCGTGGCAATGGGGACGGCGACACGTTGCCTTGCTGGATTATTGTTGGGTCGCCGTTTTGCGTGACGAAGACGTTACTGCAACAACCGAATCACCCCCGTCACAATACGTAGCGTACTAATCCGACAAATCGCTCTCTTGTACCGTTATGAGCTTTATACTTTTGATTCAGAAACCAGCAAACATACCGCTTTATAATACCGACATAATTCATTAATAATCAAATAGGTGAGAACGGGGATGAGCGGCGGAATCGCCGCCGAGATTTCAGCGTCGGATGCTTTTTTTTCTTTTCTTTTCTTTTCTTTTCTTACAACATAAATTTCAATAAGAAATGCAATCAGTGAAAAAGAATTTATTTATTTGTTTGTTTAAAAAATAAGTAGCATTTAAAAAATAAAGAAAGTTAAATTCTTTTTAAACATGAAAAGTACGTCTTTTAAAGTTTCTTATATAAATGTTTTTAAATCAACTATCGCGCCTTCTTTTACCCGTTCAAAATGATGACTTAAGCAATTTAATGCAATTTTAAAGTTTAATTTTAGTTAAAATTGCTATATTAATTATAAATTATAAATTATATATTATAAATGAATAAAAAATTTAAAAAATAACAAAGAGTGGATGAATACAAAATTGTCATAATTTTTTGAAATATATATATGCATATATTAAATTTAAAAAACATTTAAAAATATACAATTAAAAGGGATAAATTTAAAAATATATAAAGTATACTTTTATATGAACATTTTGTATCTAAATTTTAAATTAAAATATATAAATGTACTTATGAGACTATTACAATTTATTCGAAATATGAATAAATAATTCAAAAATATTTAGCTTTATTTTAAAATTATTTTACAGTTATATTTTATTAAAAAAATTAATCTGAATATAAATACACACATTAGATGATTAGAATGCACTTATGTTTTTTCAAAACGAGTAAAAAATAATAATTTTAATTAAAAACAAATTTTAAATCTGAATATTAAATATATCCAATTCAAAATTATAATATGATTATTTTATACTAAAATTTTAGATTTAAATATATAAACATGTTTAATGGAGTCCTCTCATATTTTTAAAATGACTAAATAATTCAAAAATAATTACATAATAATTTTGATTCAAATTTGTCACAGTTTTTTTTTACTCAAACTATGTATTTGAATATATGTATTCTAAGAGACGATTCGAAAATTCTTTTATATTTTTAAAATGGTCAAATGATGCAAAAATAGTCATGTAACAATAAGGGAGGGAGGATAGTACTTGATATTTTTTTAGAGTTAAGATGAATTTTAAAAAATAAGCCCCTTCAAACAATATACCTATTTGAGCTTTGAATTAATACTTTTTATCTTTATTTTCTTTTTCTTTTAAGAGCTAGACAAATGATTAAGAGCCATTTTTTACAGATTATATCTCTAGTAAAATATTAAAAATATATTAGAACACATAATTATTAAATTTTCTATAAATAATTAATTCAAATATTTAAATTCAACTCGAGAAATATGAATACATAAATATACGAATGAATGACAGCAATTAAAGAAATTGAAATACATTGTGCTGATAAAATATAATTAAAATTTATAATTAATTTTTTCTATGATATTTTAAAAATTCGAGTAATCAACTGTATAGAATCTTCTCTCAGTCTTTCACATTCTCAAGTCAATTAAATAACAAGTCTCAATTTCACATAATTTACGAATTCATACTAAGGAGAAGACAAATTAATATATACTGATTAATTAATTAAATTAATTAAGCAACAAAACGATATCAAAAATAAAATACATATGACACTCACAAAGATTTAAAACATATGTATTACATAAGAAAGAAAATATCTATTAAAATTGAAATTAAAGAAAACATCTGTAGTCAGATAAAGTATAACAATTAATAAAAAAAAATTCTCGAGTTTCGACTCTCGATCAAATGAAGAAAATATAGATTATCAAAAAAGTAGATTGTATCATCGATTCATCAATCACCGCATAGCCATCACCATGAGCAATTGCTCCAATATGTTGCAAAAAAATTTTTAACCTATTTTATTTTAGAGCTTATGATTTAAAAGAGACTTAAAAAAATTTTAGGCCCTCTATATGCTTGAAAAATTAGATTACCTAGGATTAAAAAATTAAAATTATTTTTTTGATCTATAACTAATTTATGATATTTTTTGGGGGACTCCCTAGATGGTTACTAAAATTTTGAATTTGAATATATCCATATAATAGTTTTAGGCCAAAACAGCAACATAATAATTGTCTACTTAAATTTTAAATATAAATATATAAATGTATTTAAGGAAATTATTAGAGTTTACTCAAACAACTCAAAATAATTGTGTTGACCAAAACTATTACATAATCATTTTCTATTTAAAATTTAAAACTTAATATATAAAATTTCTATTAATATATCACGCTTTGGAGGTACGTTTGCCCGACGATACAATTCCCTTGTGACAATCTTAAATACAACATAATATGAATCCACAAAACTCAATTCAAACACAATCACGCAGGATAGATAATAAAAACCAACTAGAGTAATGAATAATAGGGTTCACCCAAATATGAAATCCAAAAATTCAACTGCATGCCGACATGACTTAAAACACAAACTAACAAGACTATAGTAAAATCTAGCACAACCAAAGTCCAAGTACATGTTAATTATTATAACATAAGTGCAATAACCAAAATACGAAAATAAAATAAATCAAAGCAAAAGGCGGAAAATAACTCTCGAGGTGAATGGGACGACGCAGACAAGATCCTCCAACCGACACAGCTCAACATCTAGTTGCTAACTTGAACATAAAATGAGAAGCAAAGGGTAATGAATACTAAAAAATACTCAACGGATAATAGTAAATAGCGTATGAACAATTAAGTGTAATGAGATTCAAAGGTAGATAGTCTCAAAGAAAATTATACTCACCAGCTAGAAGATATCACATGTATGCTTCTACTACACAATCATCTTACTTAACTACACATAGTATCATGAGTAGTGTCAGGTAATGAACAATATGCGTTCAGCATCTCATATGCATGTACGTACCAATGCAAGTCACTAAAATAAATCAACATATGTGGGAGCAACGCTCCACCACAAGATATAAAGATGACCAAGACACCTAGCTCGTCAGCTATGAACTGTGGGAGAATGCTCTACCACGAATGACCTCGTGAACAATCTGAAATGTCAGGGTCCCTATCTGCGGGAGAATGCTCTACCACGAATGACCTCGTGGGCAGATAGAAAGTAGCTATCTAGCTACGGGTTGCGGAAGAATGCTCTACCACGAATGGACTTGTGGGAAACCCAGGGTATATCAATCCCTGTCTGGATAGGGTATGTAGAGAAATAGTATGACTACGACTCTTTCACACTCGAAGGGAGACATAATCGATAGCCCGCATGCAACACCCTCATCCACAGACTAGATGTATACAGTCAAGCAATAAGCAAGGAATAGTATGACTATGATTCTCTCACACCCGAAGGGAGACATAATTGATAGCCAACATGCATCACCATGATGGGTAGGATACAAACAATCCTACCATCGTATATGTCTATTTATATAATATTCACCATCACATCCAATCAAGACAAATCAATTATAATACACGTCATACACGTGTTTATAACTACTAATTAGAGATGAGCTATAACAACTAACATGTACATCACCTAAAAATACACGTCACTCACATGTTTACATCTACAATGATATGCATACATCAATGATAAATTAGGTAAGGTATACGTCACTCACGTGTCCACAACTACAATGAAAAATATGCAACAATGCTATGTTATCAAAGGTACACGTCACACATGTGTCAACTTATACAAAACATGAATGTATGTAATGATTCACTGGATCAATTTCTCTAAATGCACATCACACACATGCTTACTACTACATGACATGAATATACTAAAAAATAGCATAGGTACATAAATACACGTCACATGCGTGTCTAACAACTACATGACTATACAATCATCAGCATGTTCCTACCGTGCACACCACACACGTGTACACACTATAAGATATGAAAATAAAAGAGATTGCATGGATATAAACAAATCAACTCCAAGTACAAGCAACAGATATCAAACTCATGTAACATGTGAATAGAATCAAGGTAAATACGACTACCAATTCAATGTATCAATTATGCACTAAGGTCAATATGTAAATGAGGGCAAGGGAAGAAATATTCGTCTGATGTGTAGATCGTATTGAATGTATTCATGACCGTGAGTCTACCTCAAATCAAAAATCCTGCAACGTAGAACATGAATTACAACCAAGTTCTATCACGAATTAAATAACTAATTCAAAACCCTAAACCGATTAGGAAACCCAAATTGGATTAACCCAATCATTCCACACCTCCTTACAATTCTGAACCCAAATTCCCATAGGTAACTAAATGGGAAAAGCTTAGAAAACAAAGAAAGTTTTCCCTTAACCCACCAAAACCCTAACCATTAGGTCTCATTCAAAATTTTAAGATATAGATATGCAAGAACAACACATCTTCATCAAATCTGAAACCACCCTATCTCTTACCTACTATAATGAAGCTGCCGACAATGCAGGGGTGGCTGGAAAGTAGTCAACAATATCGAAAATGACCGAAATTTGGCCAGAACAGTAGCAACAACCCTGGAAATGGTCGGAAACAAATTTGATCATCAATCAAATGCTAAACCAACCCAAATTTATCAATAACAAACTCTTACTCCTATTGGTGGTGGCTGCCAGTACAACTTTGAGGTGGCTGGAGTATAGGTGTTGGGTGGCTAGAATTGAGTTGTAGCAGTGGGTGGTCGGCTGTGGTGCCAACCAATGGAATAGATCCACTACTGGCTGAAGCAGAACCGAGGAGCAGTGGCCGACGACCCTAGATTTGGCTTGATCAGATATGAGCCAATGGTAGCCAGAGTAAAAGTGGTCGAGATTCAGATTTGACCCTAGATTTTATTTATTATATCTTACATTCTCTCCCACTAATAAGAATTTGGTTCCCAAATTTATTAACTAGGTGCGGTACCCAAATAATAGCATATTCAAACAGTTTAAGTACTGAAGAAAACATGTGATGTTATTGAGCTTGAATCTTATCTTCAAGCTCCCAGGTTGCTTCTTCATGAGTATGATGTTGTCATCCAACTTTGACAAGTCAGATGATTTTGTTTCGTAATTGGTGTTCCTTGCGATCCAGAATCCGCACAGGAATCTCCTCATAAGTTGCATCAGGCTGGAGTGGGATTGACATGTCCCTCAGAATATGTGTAGGGTCTGACACCTACTTTCTCAGCATGGATATATGAAACACATTATGTACACCCGTAAGAATCAGTGATAGTGCCAACCAATAGGCTTCCTCATATATCCTCTCCAATATTTGAAAGGACCTGATGTAACGAGGAGCTAACTTGCCCTTCAAACCAAATATTTTAACCCCTTTAATGGGTGAGATGCGCAAAAACACATGATCATCTATGGAAAACTCCAGAGGTCTCCGTCTCCGATCTGCATAACTCTTTTGTCGATCCTGAGCCTCTGACATCCTTCGTCTGATAGTACGAATCAACTCTGTTTCATGCTGTATACTTTGTGATCCCAAAATTTATGGTTCACCAATCTCTTCCCATAAGGTAGGAGATCGACAAGCTCTATCATACAAAGCCTCAAACGACGTCATCTGAATAGCTGAATGATAACTATTGTTGTACGCAAACTCCACTAAGTGCAAATAATCTTTCCAACTGCCTTTGAAATCCATAACGAATGCTCTCAATATGTCCTCAAGTGTCTATATAGTGTGCTCTGACTGTCCATCCGTCTGTGGGTGAAAAGCTATGCTAAAGCGAAGTTACGTACCCAAGGCCTGCTAAAGACTGCCAAAATCATGAGGTAAAACACGAATCTCTATTAGAAATGATACTCATAGGTATACCGTGAAGTCTGATAATCTCTCTATAATATAACTCCACTAGGCGATCCAAAGAGTCCATTTTACGGATCGATAGAAAATGTGCAGATTTGGTTAATCGATCAATGATTACCCAAATTGCATCATATCCTTTCCGTATTCTGGGTAATCCTACCACAAAATTTATAGTGATATGCTCCCACTTCTATTCTGGTATCTAAATCTTCTGAAGCAAACCTGCTGGTCTCTGATGTTCAGCTTTCACCTGCTGACATATAAGACATCGAGCCATAAAATTCGCTATGTACTTTTTCATGTTATTCCACCAGTAAGAGTGTTTCAAGTCTCTATATATTCGGGTATCACCCGGATGGATCGCGAACCTGGATCGATGTGCTTCCTAAAGTAAATCCTCTTTGACGGGGTGTGTCTCGGGTACACATAATCTTCCTTGAAATAAGAGAATGTCATTCTCATCACATGAAAATTCTGTCTGCTGTCCTGAAACCACCCTGCTGCACAAATACCACAGATACTGATCACTAGCTTGAGCTTCCTTAATTTGCTCAACTATGGGTGACTGAGCAACCATGGATACCAAAATCCCTCGCTTTGTTTGTCCCTGTTCTTCTAGTCCCAACTTTGAGAAACTCCGCACCAAGTTTGTAACTTCTACTCGGTGACAAGCTAGAACCCCTCGAGATTTCCTACTCAGAGCATCTACTACTACATTGCCTTTCCCCGGATGGTAGTTTATGGCACAGTCATAACCCTTCAGAAATTCTATCCACCTTCTTTGCCTAAGGTTCAATTCCTTCTGAGTAAACAAATACTTAAGACTTTTATGATCTATGAAAATCTCGAACGTGATCCCATACAAATGATGCCTCCAGATTTTCAATGCAAAAATAATAGCCGCTAATTCTAAATCATGGACATGGTAATTCTTCTCATGATCCTTCAGTTGACGAGAAACATATGATACTACCCGTGCATGCTGCATCAGAACTACACCTAACCCATGCAGCGATGCATCAGTGTAGATCACAAATTCATCCTCTCTAGATGGAAGCACTAAGACGGGCACAATGACCAGTCTTTGTTTGAGCTCTTGGAAACTTGCCTCTGTCCATGCAAATTTTACCCCCTTTTTGGTTAGTCGAGTCAACGATAGGGCTATGTTAAAAAAACCCTCTACAAATCTCCGGTAATATCCAACCAATCCCAGAAAGCTATGAACTTCTTATACTGTCTTTGGTTGCTCCCAACCGGTAACAACCATTATTTTCAAAGGATCCACTAATATCCCTCTACTAGAGAAAATATGTCCGAGAAATCCCATAGAAGATAGCCAGAATGCACACTTACTAAATTACGCATAGAGATGTTCTCGTCGAAGCGTCTCTAGAACTATGCAAAGATGTTGTTCATGCTCCACCTTTGACCGAGAATATATCAGAACATCATCAATGAATACAATGATAAACTAATCCAAATACTCTAGAAATATCTAGTTCATCAAATCCATGAATACTACAGGAGCATTAGTAAGCCCAAATGACATTACCAAGAACTCATAGTATCCGTACCTAGTTCGAAATACTATCTTTTGTATATTTGCATCCATTACTCTAAGTTGATGATATCCTGAGTGTAAATTAATCTTGGAGTATACACAGGTATTCTTTAGCTAATCAAATAAGTCCACTATCCATGGTAGGGGATATTTGTTCTTGATGGTTACTGAATTCAGTTGCCGATAGTCTATACATAGTCTTAGTGATTCGTCCTTTTTTTTGACAAAGAGCACTGGAGCACCCCATGAAAAATACTAGGGAAGATAAATCCTCTATCCAACAACTCTTGTAACTGTATCTTAAGCTCTTCCAGTTCCTTTGGTGTCATTATGTATGAAGTCTTCGATTCCGGTGTTGTACTCGGAATCAACTCAATCATAAATTCTACTTACCTCTTTGGGGGCAAGCTGGGAAGTTCTTCCAAAAATACGTTCGAGAATTCTGGAACTATAGGAACGTCCAAGAGCTGTGAAGTACCATCTTCCTCAACCTTAATTATTGATAATAAATATCCCTAACAACCTTGGGATAATAGCCTCTGCGCTTGCAGTATTGAAATAATAAAAATTACATCATCCTTGGTCTCAACGAATTCCCAAGAGGGTTGGTCCAAAGATCGAAAAGTGACTACTCTCGCTCGCCAATCAACTGTAGCATAGTAGTTAGTCAACCAATCCATGCCTAGGATGATGTCAAATTTTATCATATCGAGCACATATAGATCCACTATAAGGGTATGACTACCAAAGTCCAAGGGGCATCCCTTGACTTCCTGATTGATGGTCAGCACCTCTCCAGACGGTAGAGATATAGTTAATCCATGCGATATGAGTATAGGTATTCTATGAATCTTACCCAAAAATACTCAAGATATAAATGAATGTGAACTACCAGTATCTATGAATAAATCAGCAAGAGTAGTATAAACTAAAATAATACCTTGGAAGACCAATCCCTCGGCCCGCTGCACCTCCTCCCGAGTAATTACATATATAAGTGAATTGAAACATCCAATCACTGTTCTGAGCTATAAGGTGAGGATAAAATTTCGCAAGTCGGCTAAATTCTGCATTGTACTCTATCATCGTACGCTCACCCTACTTAAGACTCAGAAATTCCTGACGTCTCACCATGCAGAAGTAGCAGGAAAATGCTGTCTCTCAAAAGCCTCACAAAATAAAGTCCAAGTGACTTGTTGCTCCCCAAAAATCATCTGCTCATCTTCCACCAAGTAATTGATTGATCCCATAGATGGTATGAAGCCAATTCAACTTTCTCAACATTAGAGCAAGTCATATACCCGAATGTATCTTCCAACTTGAGTAACCAAGCACGTGTAGCCCACGGGTCGAAATCTCCATGAAACAAAATAAATCAATCATTCACTGATCGAGCCAGCAATGGTATGCGAGCTCTATCCATTACCCAATTAGTAGTAGTCAAGGTTGGTACGTTGGTGGTCTCTCCTGAGATTGTAATCTCGGACCTCCCTTAAGGGTGTGATGAACCTGACTCTTGCTATTAGACTCAACATTAGTCGGATCTCTAGAAAAACTCACCTCTCTGGGAGCAGGCTTGAGGCCATTAACCTAGAAGGTCATTTCCGTGGTCGACCCGGACCACAACCCTAAATAGTGGTTGATCTACCACGTGTCATACCTGTTAAAGACAACTAAATAAATACTAACAGAAGTGTAGGTTAACAAGTATAAAACCTTACTTCTTATAGCTCAAAGATGTCTTGCCGCTGTCTTGTCCCAAAACTCAGAAAGTCACATCGAGAAAATAAATCACGATATCCAAAACACGAAAATAGACTTTCACAATCTATGGCTTTGATACCAATAACTTATCACGCCTCGAAGGTACACTTGCCCGACGATACAGACGGTACCCCTTGTGACAATCTTAGATACAACATGATATGAGTTCACAAAACTCAATTCAAATACAACCACGTAGGGTAGATAATAAAAACCAACCAAAGTAATGAATAAAAGGGTCCACCCAAACATGAAATCCAAAAACTCAACTACGTGTCGGCACAGCTTAAAACACCAACTAACAAGCCTAGAGTAAAACCCAACATAACCAAAGTCCAAGTACATGTTAATTATTACAACACAAGTGCAATAACCAAAATGCAGAAATAAAACAAACCAAAGAAAAGGCGAAAAACAACTCTCGATGTGAATCGGACGGCGCAGACAAGATCCTCCAACTGACATAGCTCAACATCTAGCTGCTAACCTGAACATAATATGGGAAGCAAGGGGTAGTGAGTACAAAAAAAAACTCAGCGGATAATAAAAGATAGTGCATGAACAATTAAGTGAAACGAGATTCAAAGGTATACAGTTTCAAAGGAAATTATACTCACCAGCTAGAAGATATCACATGTATGCTTCTACTACACAATCACCCTACTCAATTGCACACAATATCATGAGTAGTACTAGGTAATGAATAGTATGAGTATAGTATCTCATATGCATGTACCAATGCAAGTCACTAAAATAAATCAATATATGTGGGAGCAATGCTCTACCACAAGGTATAAAGATGACCAAGACACCTAGCTCATCAGCTATGGACTGTGGGAGAACTCTCTACCACGAATGACCTTGTGGGCAGTCCGAAATGTCAGGGCCCCTGTTTGCGAAAGAATGCTCTACCACGAATGACCTCGTGGGCAGCCCAGGATATATCAATCCTTGTTTGGGATAGGGTATGTAGAGAAATAGCATGATTATGACTCTCTCACACCCGAAGGGAGACATAATCGATAGCTCGCATGCAATACCCTCATTCATAAACCGGATGTATACAGTCAAGTAATAAGCAAGGAATAACACGACTACGATTTTCTCACAGCCGAAGGGAGAAATAATCGATAGACAACATGCATCACCATGATGGGTAGGATACAAATAATCCTACCATCGTATATGTCTATCTATATAATATACACCATCACATCCAATCAAGACAAATCAATTATAATATACGTCACACACGTGTTTATAACTACCAATCAGAGATGAGTTATAACAACTAACATGTACATCACCTAAAAATACACGTCACCCACGTGTTTACATCTACAATGATATGCATACATCAATGATAAATTAGGTAAGGTACACGTCATAAATGTGTCCACAACTACAATAAAAAATATGCAACCCACCAAAACCCTAACCATTAGGTCTCATTCAAAATTCTAAGATATAGATATGCAAGAACAAAACATCTTCATCAAATTTGAAACCACCCCATCTCTTACCTACTGTGATGAAGTTGCTGGCAATGCAGGGGTGGCCAGAATAGTAGTCAACAATATCAAAAATGGCCGAAATCTGGCTAAAATAGTAGCAACAACCCTGGAAATGGCCGGAAACAGATTTGATCATCAATCAAATGCTAAACCAACCCAAATTTATCAATAACAAACCCTTACCCCTACTAGTGGTGGCTGCTGGTACAACTCTGAGGTGGTTGTAGCAGAGTGGCCAGAGCAGAGGTGTTGGGTGGCCGAAATTGAGCTGCAGTAGTGGGTGGTTGGCTGTGGTGTTGGCCAATAGAACATATCCACTGCTGGCTGAAGTAGAACCGAGGAGTAGTGACCGACGACCTTGGATTTGGCTTGATTAGATCTGAGCCAATGGTAGTCGGAGCAAAAGTGGCTGAGATTCAGATCTGACCTAGATCTGGTCGAATCTGGCCGGAGAAAGGATGTGGTAGCGCCAGTGACAGGTGGTGGCCAGCTAAATTCGGCAAACAGAGAAATCAAGAAGGGAAGATGATGATCGGGTCTGAACTATACAAGCAAACCTGGCTGGAGAAGATCACGCCGAGGATCGGGTCCGACCTAAGTGATCGACGTCGGATCTGCCCTAGGCAGCAATAGCTGCGGTGGCTAGGGCTTGGCAACGACGATCGAGACTGGCTAGTGGTGCTGCTACAAAGGCCTGCGGGCTACGGCTAGCTAGGTCTAGTGACGACGGCCGACGGTCGAGGGTCGATGGTAGAAGGGGAGATCGGGAGAGGGTGAAAGGAGGAGTCGGCGATGGAGAGTCGGGGAAGAGAGGAAAAGATTAGGTTTTATAATTTAAAACTTAGGTTAATATTTATAACCTTAGGTGGATGGAATTAATCAACTCCAAATTTAATTGATATTTCAAATAGACTCCTTCAAAGCCTAATAAATTGATCCCCTTAAACGATGTCAAATAAATTTGGTTTAAATCCCAAAAATTCCTAGAAAATTTTGTAAAGTTATTTCTTAATCTTCATTTAATATTTTATTATTATTTTATTTACTATATCTTACAACATAGGTCATTAGAGTTCATTCATACTTTCAAAGTGACCAAATGGTTCAAAATGATCACTTCTATATGCACATTTTTTGCTCGAATTTTGAATTTGAATACATAAATCCGTACAACAATTTTAGTTAAAACTAACACATGATCATTTTTGAATCATTTGGTCATAAAAGGTAATTGGAGTAAAGGATAGAAAAGCAACCTTTAGTAGTAAAAAAAAAAGAAATATTAGGAGAGGAAAAGGGTATCTATGGGCAGTAGCATCATCACCACAGGTTATCCCAACATTTTATGTATTCCTGGGTTACAACATACTTCATCGATTTTTCTGATTTTTCGACCTCTGACGAGGCCCTCCGGCCATCTATGGCTACTGGCACAGTAGCCAACAACCATCCAATCAACATTAATTGTCCTATCAATCAACATTAATTATCTAGGAGCTGTGATTGCATGATTGGGTTGACAGTTTCCTTTCCAAGGATAAAGCTGAGTTAACTTCCCATTTATGGCCAAGAAAAAGAGGAAGGAGTTAAATGCGACAATTAAAAATTAATAAAATAATGGGTATTGATCGAGGAATAAGGTTTAAAGAAATTTTGGAAATATTTAGAAAATTTTCTAGAATTAAGAAGGAGCTAAAACAGCAAGGTCACGGGGATATAAATAAGGGACTTTAATGAGGCCTATTTGATATATCAACTTAAGTTAGGAGTTGATAAAAGTCATTAAACCTAAAGTCGGAATCAATTAACCTAATGTAATAATTATAAACCTAAGTTATAAATTATTAAACTTACCTATATTTTTTTTCTTTACTTCCCTGAAATCATCACTTGATTTCTCTTCTTCCCCGACACCTCTTTTCCCCCCCACTCTCGATCGATCCTTTTCTTTCCCCCATCCACACCGGCGTCGACCTCTCACAATCTCCCTCACCGTCGTCGCCGGCATTGGCCCTAGCTCCGGTTACTATAGTTGCCGACGCTGCTCCGATTGAATCCATCGCTGTCCATTTCTATTCCTCTGCCCCTGCACTCGAGCGCAGACGTCCAACCTGTCTCCTATGATCGCCGCCATGCCGCCCTCTGCCTTAGCTGCCATTGGTCGGTTGACGCTGCTATTGGGCCGTAGACGCAGGCATCGACCACAATCAGGACTTGAATTGGGAAGGAGAAGCCGTATTCCTTTTCCCCTCTTTCTGACTTCTATTGGGAGTCTCCGGCGGCTGGATCTAGGTTAGTGTTGACCACACTGTTGCTCTGGTGAGTATGATTTCACTATTTCCTTCTCTGATCAGATGTGGTAATTACTCAGCCACCGCCACAGTGATTCCAGTCTCTTCCGATCACCTCTGGCTACCCCTTACAGGCCGGATCTGACCACAACGCTGATGGGTCACCACTGTTGACCTAGCCGGAGCTACTGTTTAGATTCAGCTCCGTGTCATCAACCAGTCACTGAGATAGTCAGATACGGTGGTTGGGGGTGATGCTGTGATTGTGCTAAGGCCAGAGTTAATCTGTTTTACCTCAATTTTGTCCTCGCTACTGCCCTCTCAGTCTTGGCCAGCTCCGGCCAACTCTAGCCACAGAGATCTCCGACCAACCATCACTAGAAGGTAAGGATAGGTTAGGGTTCCGATTTAGGTTGTTT
>JBBUKS010105208.1:0-26648 GCA_038050645.1 Hedychium gardnerianum
TGTCTAATTTTATTGTCTATCCTTAACCCTTGTATACAATCACTCCACTCACATTTCTCGTAGAGTTTTTTCAAGTCGTTACAGTCGGATCTGCAACGCGAACTCTTGTATATTTAGCACTACACCCAAGTTCTCATGGAGATATAGCGGTCCTTGCCGAGACGTTACAGTAGAACCCTGCAACGCGTTCTTACGGGGAACATCTTAACATTAACACAATAGTTTAATGGATCTATTCATTGAAATTTGTCATAGTTTAACGCTGGCTGGCAACACGCAACCCTCCTCCTTTATCCGGGCTTGGGACTGGCCATGATTAGTTCGTCATGGGCGGAGTTTAATGAAATATTCTATAAAATTTCAGATTTTTTAAAATTTTACTACTGAATATATTTTATGTATTACTTCGTAAAAAATGAGTGCTAAAGGCTATTTTTGGCGTAAGTCAAACTTATCAATATATATTAAATCAAGTGTATAACTCATGATTTTACAACAATATAACAATTCAAAATTCTAAACATGCTTTTAAGAATATGAAGGGTACTTGCTATGTCAACCATATGAAAAGTTTTCATTTATTCTAATATGGTTGACCCTAAGGTCAATTAATAGTTAAAATAAAATTTTTGGTACCTAAAACAAATTAGGTCCAACTAGATTCAGTAAAAATTATTTGGGTATTCATTTCTTAACGATTGTTCCAATTTTACCTTCTCTTCCATATGACAAACTAAAACTTTTTTTTTGTAACCCTTATACCCTAAACTGTTTTTGCTTAAGTTTGCCCTTTGACTACTAATGAACAAATTCAAAGATTGTGATTCAATAGTAAACATTTCTAAGGCTAATCTTAATGAATAAATTTGTTTTCTTAGGGATTTATTTTCTAGTACTAGTTCTTGGATCCTAATATCATGTGATTTATCACATGGGGTACTATTAAGCTAAGCTTTTCTTCTAACATGATATTTTTCTTTTTCAATAAGTAATTTTCTTTTCAGACATATCTAATGGTTTATTTAATGAATTAACTAAATCAACTTAGATTCATAAGAGGAAGAATTTACCTCACTTATCGTGTTGTGATTTGATTTCTCCTTCTTTCCTCATATGAAGATATGCCATCATCAATTGCCATGAAAACTTACTTGCTTCATTATAGATGGGTAGAAGTGTAAGGAGGGTTCTATTGTTTGGTGTGATGTCCTCTGATGAGCTCGTCTCATCCCAAACAACCGTAGGTTTCTTTTAGGTTATTTGTTCTTTACTTTTTTGGTCGGGGTTCCCTTCTTTTCTTTTCTTACTTTTGGGTATTTGTTCTTTACATGCCCTTGTTGCAGTTATAACATTGTATGGTTTGTCTTCTATCCTCCTTGTGCTTTATGTACTCTCACATCTTCCTCATTCAATTTAAATTTCTTTTTAAATTTACCTTTTGCCTTAGTCACCAAACACACCTCACCATCACTGTTCTCTTCCACAGTGAGCTCCTTGGATATGGAAGATGATGATTGTCCCTTTCTCTCCTTTTCTCTTTCAGCCAGGCTTAGATTTAGAATTCATTTGATTGTCCCTTTCCTGCATCTAGATCTCTAGACACATGCAACTCTAATTCTGAAAATAATGAATCTAAACTACTTGCATTGAGATCCAGGGCGAGCGATGAGGTAGTTGTTGACTACCGAACTCCACATCTTTGGTAGAACTTTCAATGCAGTCTAGATGAGGTTTTGTTTGACAATAATTCGTTAGTTCTTGAATTAATTGATTATACCTTGAGTGCATGTCCGTGATTTGCCACCCCTTTAACATTCTAAATGAATTGGGTCTCCATTAGTGCTTCCTGATTTATCCTGGTGGCCGGTGGGAAACTTTCGTGGGGCCGGGCCGGTCACCCTAGGTCCGACGTTACCCGACCTGGTTAATCATTTTTTTTTTAAATAAATTGAGCTTCGATCGCAGCAGACCTCTTTGTGTAAACTTAGTTTTTGTTGACCCGTCATGCATTTCGATTATTCTCTCCCATAATTCTTTGGCTATGGTGTATTTCTCTATTTTGCTCATTTTCTGTTTAGGTAAACCTTGCTTCTGTGCCAGCAAGCTTTGCTTTAGTGTCGCCTACAACCTTTTCGTTTGGCTTCTTCGTTAACCTAGAAAGAGGCAACCAGTTATTATCATCATCAATGGGAAATTCATACCCTTCTTTGATTGCAATTGCCATGCCTATGTCCAATTTGAAGAAGAGCACCATCTTGCACTTCCATGAGTTGAAGTTCCTCTCTAGCTCTTCAAGTTTAGAACCGATCTCTGACCATGTGCTTCATATACTCCTTCAACAGCAAACCTGCTCTGATTCCACGTTGGGATTGGTGTCGGTGTGCTAGAGAGGAGTGAATAATACTAGTTGACTTAAAGTTTGATATTCTACAAAATATGCACAACGGAAAGTAAATGAATATTAAAAGAAGACACTAAAATTTTTATGTGGTTCACAATTCTCTAGAATTGGTACGTCTATAGCCTATATACATACAATGTCCACTATACTTTCTCTTCTTCAGTTGAGTGGAAGTGGAGAAGCTTCTTATAATAATCAGAAAAATGCAAAGGAAAAATAAAATAAGAATATAAAAACAATCAAGGCTTGGGAAGTAGAATATGGGCGTTGTTTCCACGAAATGGATGATCTCTCTCGTAGTCCCTTGAGCTCCTTTTATAGCCTTCACATTGAATTTTCGCATTTGTTGATCTGCGACCATCAATCGACTGCTCTTTCAAATCCTATCTTATGGAACTTTTATCTTCGGCTTCATTGGACTTATTGGCTGTCGATTGATCAGTGCTCAACTTCACCAGTTGTCTCCAGAACATTTGTGCACTTCCAATAGAACTTAGTCGACTTTGCTACTTGACTCCAAAACATTTTGTTTGCTTCAAAAGAATCTTAGTTGACTCGGTCTGAAATAACTTTCTGTCCGTTTGACAAGGTTTGAACCATCATTCGGCTGACCCAATTAGAATATCCCAATGGACCAAACTTTGAGTGGACCTTGACTTCAACCACATCTAAGGCTAAGTCCACCTAAGTTTGTTGTTTACCATTGACCCTTGTATATATGTTACTTTACTCACATCTCTTGTGGAATTTCTCTAAGTCTCGAGGTCTTCTACTATTAAACTGCATCCCTCATATGCTTTGGGTCCTCATCTCCTCCTTAGCCATCTTTCGCGCCTTTGATTGGTAGATCATTTCCTCGACTTGTCATGCTCAGATATTCCTTGTCATGCAGTTTTCAGATATGTCATCCTTCACGCCAAGTCAACCTTGTACATATTTGGTAAACCTTGCACAACTTAGTACACAAGTTAAGGGGCCACAAATGAAATTTTTTTGCTGCTTAAACACAATGGGGGATGAGAGTGCTAACCAAAAAACTTGGTTTGGTTTTGTTCATTTGCACCTCTTAGTGCACACAGAGACTAGACTACTGTTTCTGGTTTGTAGACTTAGTAGCAATTTTTCTCTCATCTATCGTGACCATTAGTTGAAGAGATGTTTGATATGTGCTACCTTGATTCCGGGAGTATTTTTACTAGCATGGTTTTTATTCCTAAAGCGCTCTGGGAGTATTTTTACTAGCATGGTTTTTTATTCCTAAAGCGCTCTGGGAGTATTTTTACTAGCACGGTTTTTATTCCTAAAGTGCTAAATCAGTTTTATGCTTCTGACTATTTGCCATTCCCTTCTGATTTTGTGATGCCAAAGAGCATCAACCTTGTATATACCATGGTTTGGTACTACTACAGTTGCAAATAGGCATTGTTTGTACATTTAAACTCTATAATTCACTTCTGTTAGTAAGATACGAGGATGTACCATGCTACCTAGTGATATTGTCAATGAGAGATTGATAGAATTTTTGTTTGTGCCATTGAAATGACAGCACTTTGTGAAATTAATACTGTTGCATCAAATTATTGGTATAGTGCTATGTTACATAAGGATTATCTTTTGTTGTAAGTTACCGCTAGAAGCAACAATGACGTCAAGCAATACAACAGAGATTTTTTTTTTTCACTACTATCACAAAAGCCTGTCTGTTTTACATGTAACCTTGTTTTAATGTGTGAAACTCATTCTTGCTTCATTTCTAATTAATTAAAATAGTTTAAAAATGTAGGTAACCTAGTAAATATCTTTGGAATTCTTGCAAGACCATGATTGGATTCAGAAACTTTGCTTGTCTAAGTACTTTTTGTGTTGGATTTTTGCAGATATTGCTGAAGGGTGCTGAGAGTGATGAACTGAAAAAGATTAAGCATGTTGTTCAGTACACAGTTTTTGCAGCATACCATTTGATCCTTGAGACTTTGTTTTTTGCAGATCAAAGAGTGTTTTTCACTGATAATAATGCTGCAAGAAGAGAAAGTGGAAATTTCAATAATGAACCATTTCACTTTATTGGATCTGATGCTACAGGGTACTTGAATAACCATGAAGGTTGTTTGTCTCTCAAAGCTTCAGAGCAATCAGTAGATGTTCCAATATGCAGTGGTTCATTTGGTAGTTTTACAGATGTGGTGACATCATCAGATTCTCATTTAGGATATACGATTTCTGAAAATTCTGGTATTGTGGACACAAATATGTTAGACTCCTTGCAATCTAGAAATTTACTATCTCTTTTCTCTCCTAGTCATGAAGACAATTCTACTACACCTAATTCTGAATCTGGTTCAGTAGAATTTGTCATTCAAAATACAATATCTGATGGCAAAAGAACTGACCATAATGTCTCAGAGAATTCTGAAATTAAAGAAGAGAAGCTAGGTGATGGAGCCTTGGATTATAAGGACAATGGGATTATTGGAGATTCTATTGGGGTTAACAATGATGCTCACATTTCTAAGAAACAACAGAATGATGATATTGAGAGTGTGTTGGATTCACAGAGTATTTTGGTTTTACTTTCAAAACAGTGTACAACGAAAGCAACCATCTGTGATCAGAGTCATCTTTCCCGTATTAAATATTATGGGTACTTCGACATTTCACTTGGACGATTTCTGAAAGATATGTTGCTTGATAAGGTTTGTTTCCTTTTTTGATTTCTTTGCTAACACTAGTTTGGTTTATTTTTTGTCAAATGGAGTTCGTATTAACGGACACTTTATGCAACTTTTGCAGAATAGTTGCACTTCTTGCGGTGAACCACCAGAGGCACATGTTTACTGTTACACACACCAGAATGGGAATTTAAGTGTATATGTCAAGAAATTTTCTCCTGATTTTCATCTACCAGGTGAATCTGAAGGGAAAATTTGGATGTGGACTCGTTGTTTGAGATGTAAGAATGGAAGTGAGATATCCACAAGGAGAGTCCCCTTATCTAGTTCCGCACATAGTCTTTCATTTGGGAAGTTCTTAGAGCTCAGCTTTTCAGGTCATTCTGCAGCTAGTAGGCTATCTGAATGTGGGCATTCATTGCACAGGGATTTCCTTCGTTTTTTTGGGTAAGTTCATCTTCTTTGTTTGGTGAAGAAGCTTATTGTTTCTTTTTGTTGGATGGGAAACCTCAGCATACTTCGATGAAATGCAGATTAGGCTCAAAGGTTGCGATGTTTGTTTATTCATCAGTCAAGATATATGCTGCATGTAAGCCACCACCTGTTTTGGTGTTCCATGATCCAAAAGGTCAAGAGTGGTTTAAGAAAGAAATGGAAGATGTATGTACTTTTTTTTTTTAACTTAATAGTAAAACTATTCGTTAATATTTCTGTTAATGATATTTTTCCTCATTAACCTAAATAATGATTTTATGCAAAGGTTCTTTCTCGAGGGCACAAATTTTTCTCTGAAGTCTCAGACTTGTTGCAGAACTTGAAGTCTAGATATATTGGTTCTCAAGCCAGACAATGTGCTAAGATCTCAGGTTCACTCAAGGAATTTGCTGAAGTTGAAGAGATGCTGATAAAGGAAAAAACTGAATTTGAGGTTATATTAATGCTTTGTCGCTTTCTTAGTATGATATTTTAACCCTGGTTTAACAGAATAAAAATTTCATTGAATTGACAACTATCCAGGCTTTTTTTCTGAAGGCAGTAGATAACAATGGTCAAGTGGACATTTCTACTTATGAAATTCTTGATTTAAAGTGGTTTAACCAGGAGCTCCTTCTTGAGTTATACATTTGGGACAGCCGTTTAGATTGCCTTTTCCGGGATATGAAATGTCAAAGGGAAAGTGTGGTTGCAGTTGAAGTTTCAAGAGCACCTAGTCATGAAGATGAAACAACCTATTGTGCTGACGACACACAAATTGATGTTGATGTTCAATCAACTGAAATTTGTGTTGAGACAAATGATAGCTCCAATAAGCTTCTCGATTTTGGTTTGGCTGATTTGGAACAACCAGCTGGAATGCTTTCTGTTAATTCATGGAATGATGAGTTGGTAACATCTGTCCTTGAACTACAGCAAAGACCAGGTTATTTGCCTTCTGCTCCCAGAGATAATAATAATAATCAGGAAGTATGTGCATCTATTTCCAGCGACATACAAAATCATTCTGTACAAACTGTTGAGGATCCTGTTGTTGATCAAACAACTAATGAGATTAAAAATGATGAGGCAGTTGCTCTTTCCAAAATGGCTACTAAATCTTCTGTGAATGATAATTCATGTGTTTATGCAAAATCAGAAGGTCCAGAAGATTTGATATGGGCTCCATTTTCTGATTTAAAGAGGGAATACAGAAATGACCTCAATGATGGTTCATTTAGAAAGTTCAAATTTATTAATACCTATACTCCATCTCATCTTTCTCCATTGCATCAACCTTCTAGTGAAACAGACTCGTTGTATTTTCCAGTGGGCCCTGGTGGGAATGCCTTGTCTGTTTCCCAGGATGAGATATCAAGTATAATTGCCTGTGCACTTTCCGCATCTGAAGATCATCTTACCTTGCCAGAAAATGAACCAATGGAGCTGCATAAATCTCATAGCTTGACATCTGAAAGTTCTGGGATCTCTACATATTGGTCTTCTATGGGATCATCAGAGACAGAAGGAATAAATATGTCACACAGTATCTCCTCACTCTCATTAGATGAGTCGTTCCCCTCCATTTCTGATGGTTCAATATCTGTTGATCATCTGCCAGCTTCAGATAATCTCCATCCTCAGGTGTCTGTGGGGATGGATAAGGTTTCTGGGAGAAACATTTTTTCTGTAGCTTGCATATATGCAAAGCAATTTTACACTCTCAGAAAGAAATGCTGTCCTTCTGAACTTGCCTACATATCCTCCTTAAGCCGTTGCAAGAAATGGGATGCTCAAGGAGGGAAAAGCAAAGCTTTTTTTGCAAAGACACTGGATGACAGGCTTATAATTAAACAAATCAAAAAGGCAGAATTGGATTCCTTTTTAAAATTTGGCCCTGATTATTTTAAGCATGTTTTTCATTCTTTAGATTTGGGAAGCCAAACATGTCTTGCAAAAATCTTGGGAGTGTATCAGGTATGTGTAAGTGAACACCTTGTCTTTTGTTTTCCTGATTGCAGACTTTATGTGGCTTGTCTATCTAATTATTGTTTCTATGATATTAAGGTTCGGCAAACCAAAAATGGGAAAGAAATAAAAACTGATCTCATGGTGATGGAAAATCTTCTGTTTGGACATAAAATTTCTCGAACATATGATCTGAAAGGTGCTAGCTTTGCTCGATACGTTGCTGATGCAAAGTATAGCAAAACAGTTCTTTTGGATCAAAATTTTGTGGAGGACATGTGTAAATCACCTGTATATCTTGGTGGGAAAACTAAACATCTTCTTCAACGGGCCATTTGGAATGATACTTCATTTCTCACTGTGAGTTTGCAGTCAACTGTTAGTAACTCAATTTTTCTTGAATCTCAATCTCATAGATACTAAAGTTTATATTATTAAATTTTCAGTCTATCAATGTCATGGACTACTCTCTACTTGTTGGAGTGGATGATGAACGAGGAGAGCTTGTTTTTGGCATTATAGATTATTTGCGGCAGTATACATGGGACAAGCAGTTGGAGACTTGGGTGAAAGCTTCAATGGTCGTTCCTAAGAATGAACTACCAACCATTATTTCACCTAAAGAGTACAAGAAGAGGTTTAGAAAGTTTATGGCCAAGTACTTCTTAGCGGTTCCTCATAGTTGGAACTGTGAACACTGCTCACCGACGTGCGTATTTTGTGTTGATGGCAAAAAAAGATATGCCAAAGTTCATAACACGGAGCTGGCAGAACAGTAATCCGGCCAGGTCAAATTCAAAGTTGATACTTCAGCAGAAAATTCAATTTCTTATTCTTTTCTGTACTTGCTTCATTTGTATATAGTTATTGCTTGATCCTCCTGATATTTGCGATTTTTTAAGCAAATTTGTAGGTTAAGCTAGTTCCACTATATTTGTACCTATGGGTTTGTCTAAAATTGTATACAGCGATTTTAAATTAACTCAAAGTATGGTCTTTCTGGTCAATGTTCATATACATGTGAGATCGAATAAAAGCTTTGCATTTTTGGACTGGATGAATATTGGCTCCATTTTGCGTCATGATCATCTATTTTTCACACAATTGGTGCTACGTTCCAAGTGTCACTTGGATTGTTTTGAACGAACAACTTTTGCATTTGCCTACAAAGTTATCCTTGGCTAATCACCTTACTATATTTTGGGTGAAGTAGATGTAGCTTTGTAGTTTATTGGTATTTCATGCACCTATTAGTAAAAAAAAACCTCCTCTTAAAATGATTAGTGAAATCAAGAATGCATGCATTGTATCTTCATAGTTTATGGAATATATTTTGCATACTTTTTTACACAAAATAAGTCACACGATTGATTAAAATTGAAGATATATCTGGGGGATCAGATTTACATGAATACTACTGCTAATACTAATAAGGTCTTCGAGTTTCAAGTCTTGTACTCAGAGTCCAATCTACTCAATCCAAGTTACCCGTCCACCCTTGAGTTCTAGTCCAATCTAGCATAAGTAAACTTGCACACATGCTGCACCAACACTAAATATATACTCACTTAAGTTGTCTTGCCAATTTACACAATTCACGCTATTCATCTTTGAATCCAAGTCTAATATAGTATAAAAAAATTTGCACACTTCACTCAAGTTGTTTTGCTTAACCATCAAAATAAAGTGGTCAATCGAACTAGAAGATGTAGGATCGGAGAATGCGCTAGAGGGGGGGGGTTAGCGCACATCGTTTTTTTCACGTTTTTCGAAAACTCGAGTACGTAGCAGAATTATAAATAAAAAAACAAACACAAGCTAATATTTTATTTTTATTTGGTTCATAGCCTGACGACTGCTAGTCTAAAGTCTGCATCCGTTGAGTATTTTTGTTGGATAATCCACTAAAAAGCCTTCTTCTCCGAATAGAAGTTCGGAGACGGAGACTCATTTTTTACAAAAAATAAGGTTTGGTAACACGTTTATTGACTCTTTAGAAAAACAAGTATGAAAAGACGAATACAAATTAAGATACCGACAATCTTTAGATCCGGAGGTGAGCGTTGATGTTGGAGCAGAATTTCGGCATTGTAGCGGAATTTTTGAGCAGCGCAGAAGTTGTTTGAGCGTAATCAATTCGTGTTTAAAGGCTCTGGTTGCAGGCTGCCTATATAGCCTGATCCAAACGCTTCAATCTCTTTGAGGCGCTTCAATAGAGGCTGATGTGATGAACTCTCGACGAAGCTCTATCCGACAACTCTTATCTTGATCCAGGCGCCTCAATCCCTTTGAGACGCCTAGGTGCTGACGTGTGTCGTCCAATTTGAGGCTACCACTTCATCCTACCATTGATATGACTTTAGAGTAGGGTGCCTGGATTTCTTCCAGGTGCCTGGATAAGCTCTTCTAAGCTTTTTGATTTCTGCATCACAGAGTTAGCACAGAAAATACTATATTATGAAATGGAAAGATTTGACAGTCTTTGGACTATCTGGTCTTGACTTTTGAGTTTTTAGTGAAATCCTAGGTCAGACCGACGCCTACTGTTCCCTATCGGAGAACTCGTCCTCACCCACTCCTCTTAGGAAAATTTATCTTTTTGTCAAACATCCGGTCTTCCAGACCTGTTTGGACTTTTGCTGAGCATCCGATCTTGACCTCCGGGACTTCCTGCTAGACGTCCGATCCTCGACCCATCTAGACTTTTGCCTGGTGTCCTCGACCCCAGGGCTTCCCTCCTAGCGTCCTCGACCCCTAGAACTTCTGCTCGACGTCTTTGATCTGTCAAGACTTCTACCCAGTCTCCTTGACCAGGACTTCCTTACCCAGTCTACATCGACCATGACTTCTTTGCTCAGTCCAACTGACTAGGATTTCCTTGCCCAATCCAACCGGCCAGGACTTCTTTTCTCAGTCTACTCGACCAGGACTTCTTTGCTCAGTCCACCCGATCAAGACTTCTTTGCCTAGCCTCAACTCAGACTTTCTTGCACACTTCGTCAAGCTTATTAGATAATAATTAATCTTAACTTTGAACTTTTATTAATATCAAAATTAGATTCGATTATCTTGTGCTTCCTAAAGAGAGGAATCATTTTCCTCCCTCCAAATTGTTTACTAGAAATGAAAGATTCTATGTGGATTACTCACAGTCTAGCAACGTATCCAATTGCAAGCGTATATGTAATCATTTTATGGGTTCAACCCATAAACATCAAAACTTGCAATCCTATTATAAAATGATAGTAGCAATTTCAAGTTTAAGAATCAATTACACTTGTTTACTTGAGTGAGAAGCCCAGAAATATTAGGTAACATACCAAATGAATTCTTATGATGTCGTGTATGTTGGATTATTCTCTAACAGTCTTATTTATATATACTTGTTTAGACATCACAATGTCAATAGAAATGATAGTGCAATTGTAATAGAGTTTGAAGCTTACATGAGGAATCCAAGGGACTAGAGAGCGAGGAATGCAAGGGACCACAAAGCAAGAAGTATTTTACAATTCTTTTTAGAATAAATTTAGTAATCAAATTATTAATAATATTAATATCAAATTTATTAAAAATAATAAGTTAATAATATGTAAAATAAACAAATACAAATATATAAAATTTATTTAGAAATTTTTAGAATTTGAAATAAATTTTATAAAATATTTTCAAAGTATAATTGCATAAAACTTTGTCTAAGTTAGTTTGGACTATCTTAAGAGTTGATTGAACTCCAAACCTATGTTTGATTAATTAAAATCTAAGCGCTTGGGGTGGCTTGGGGTGAACGTAATCATCCTTTGCTATAATTAATTAATTAAAATCTAAGTTTTAATTATACCTATGTCGTTGCTTCTCCTCACTCTATGCGCGTGACAGCCATATTTGCCGCCACCTCCTCCCTCGATCGGTGATGTCGCTTCCGTCCATGTGAGACGCCGGCGCCCCGCCCCTCTCCTTTCCGGGCGTCATCACCGACCGTCATCCTATCCAAGTGGTTGCTGTCCTTCTCACCTTCTCGTCCGCTCGCGGTGCTATTCCGCTGCGCGTCTGACCCGACGTCGTCATATGCTCGCAAGGAGTCGGCACCTCCTTCCCCTCCTTCGCAATATGATGCGGGACGACAGAGCAAACTTGTAGAGCCCATAATTTATGACTCGGGATGAACCATGGGACGGTCTACTAGCCAAATCAAAGTTCATTCTGGTTTTGAACATTTTTATCGTTTTTTGTTATTATTTTTATTATTTTTTAGGTTTAGGGTTTAGGGATATTTTTCGTCTTTTGAAGGATTAGCGTTTGAGTCTATTTAAACATCTATTTAGTTGCTTTTGAAATTTTTTTGGTATTCTTCTATCGAATCAACAAGTTTAGAAAATTGCTTTCGGTATTCGTAGTCGAATCAACAGATTCAATAGCTTCCGTTACATTAGTTGGTATCAGAGCCAAGTTGATCTTGTGGAATCATGCCACCAAGAAGACAATAACAATCGACAATGCTTTTGAATGTGATATGGAGCAACGATTTCGAGAGATGATTGACAGATGGTTTGATCTAATTGTGGGGAGGATGGTAGCAATGTTGGGAGCCTTGAATAGAGGAAGTCATGTCCAATGCAATAACAATCACCGGATAAACTCAGAGGAGGAAGGAAATATTTTTGACGAAGAGGCTCCCTATAGGCGTCGCAGAGCATCTGATAAATTTTCTTGCAACTTCGGTCTCCGACTGCAAGATAAGTTCATCCCCATGTTCGTCTTCAAAATCGAGGCGGTAGGACTATGAGGAGGATCCTACTCTACGGGATTCTCCCAAACCATGACAAGGTCCGGACGGAATCCAACCTCGATGAACGACCCCTTCGTCAGTGACCATGGAGCTGTCATCTCCGATGATTATGTCTTTGTTGGCATCTTAGGATTGTCGAATTCGTCTTCTCATGGTTGCTCTACTACTTCTTCATCGCTGACATCCTTGGATGCCATATTTGATGGCCTTGCGGATTACACTACAAAGACCGTGTTGGTTGTGTCTGTCTATGATAAGACGGTATATGATGAAGATATATTTGATGGGGCTTCGGGCCTGCAGAACTTGTCATCGATGAAGTATAAGGATGTTTTTCTGCCATTTTGTCAGGATTCGATCATGTTTCGATACCTCTATTTGAGGATCTTCTTTAGAACTTTTAGAAACAAACGTCAGAGTCCAAGGGCAGAAGTAATGGGAGATCTTTGGAGGAGGAACAAAATATCTCAAAGTTTGATGAGTTGATTTTAGGATTCGGTAGGAACATCCTGCTGGAAGAACTAGAAAGAATTGTGGAGGGAAAACTATAGCTTCAAATTGGTGATGATGTTGATGAATCTACCGAGGTAAAAGCCACAGACTCTGACCTTGCTTGGAGGGTTGCTGAGGAAGCAGTCACCAAGGCTTATAGCAAGGAAGAGATAATTGCAGGAGATTTGTTAAACATGCTCATCAACCCCTCAGGCTTTGAGCTGCATATGATCCAAAGGCTAATGGAAGGGGGAAAACAGCTATTAGTGGAGCAGATTGGCCCTATCATCCAATCAGAAGAGACCATAGGAGAGATTGTTCTAACGTGGGCTAGAGCAACAAAGAAGACATTCACTACATCTATTTTTAAAGCATTCTCCTCAGCATTGTTAGCCAATCCTGGGATGAACATTGCAGACCTTGAATATGTGTTATTGGGATGGAATCTACAAGGAGATCACAACGTCATGGAGGTCAAGAATGTCATGGATGCTCACCAAGAGCTTCTAAACTCAGTGTCGGTATCACAACGTGACTTTAAAAGCGTGGCAATAGGACTCCTCAATGGTTTTCAAGATGCTATTAACAAGATTGTTATCTTTGCAGACAAAATGATCCAACAAAGACCTCCACCAACTACCACTATCATTCAGCCCCTTTCTAGGATTCAATAGTAGACATTGAAGATTTATGATGACAATAGCAAAGACCCCTGCTGTTGTGAATTCAACTGGAGGTGTGATACAAATATGACAACTACCACAGATACGGATACAAATATGACAACTATCACAACCATAGGAAAAGACAAAGAAATAGGCCCCCCTTGGTCTATACGGACTAGATCAAAAGCTACTAAAAGAAAGGATACTATTGAAAAATCTCAGATATACATGGATGGTGATTTTGCAATTCAAGTTATCACAGCCTTGCTAGCATATGCATATCATCAAAAAGAGTAGTAATACCCAAACAGGAATAGGGGAGATCAAATTGCATATTGCTAACACAAAAGTAACTAGGAAAGAGGAGGTTGATATAAGGGACACAGAGGATGGTACACAGGAGAGAATGCACACAAGAAGGAAAACACTTAGACGGTCTAGGTCAACTACGTCCACATGAGGATAGCATCATGGAATGAGGCTTTAATCAGGGCCTCAAGTAGAAAGAGGTTGAGAACTTTTTTTCTAAGACATAGGTTAGCAATAATGGGCATCATGGAAACCAAATTGACAGATCAGGCTTACCAGAAAATGAAGTAGAATAGATTCCAACATTTGCATATGGAACACCACGTTGACACCAATTCATCAAGGAGCCGATTGTTGATTATATGGGACTCACAACAAATTGCTATGGAGATTTTGGAATGGCATGACCAATATCTACATACAAATATCATTTGCAAAAGTATCCAAAATTTATGCAGTGTCTTTCATCTATGTCCAACTCTCTATCACAAACAGGAAAATACTATGGGAATGGAATCATACTATAGGAGCTGACATTGCATTGCCATGGCTATTGCTAGAGGATTTTAATTTTTCATTTTCAACAGAAGGTAAACATGGGGGAAGAGGGGTTACATCTTATCAACTCTTAGATTTTTAGGATTTTGTAATGGACAATGGTTTGGAAGATCTCCCACAAGTTGACTTTACATACATATGGTCTAATAGGTTTGTTTTTTGCAAACTTGATAGAAGTATGGCTAGAGCAGGATATAAGAGGCATGACATAGTTCCTCACCCCAGGGCACATCTCAGATCACACACCATGTTCGATTACAATTATGGGTGAAGGTGAACAAGTCAAGAAGTCTCTCAAGTTTTACAATATGTAGACTACATATGAGAACTACAACTCTTTAGTTGCAAGTAAATGGGAAAGCATAGAGAGCCGGGGATATAGGGGCACGACCCAATATAGGCTCAAGCAAAAGATGAAGCTGTTGAAATATGAGCTTAAGTATCTTAACAAACTACATTTCCAACACATCAAAGAAAGGTCAAGTTGGGTCTAGGAACAACTGCACCTCCTTCAATAAGCTGGGATTACCTCAGGGGAATTTGATGACAATTACAAGAAAACTCAGATGTTAGCAGCCTAACTTAGCCAAGTCGACTACATGTTTTGTGTCCAGCGAGCAAAATACAAATCCTTTAAGGAAGTGGACAGAAACACCATATCTTTTCATGCCCTTGTGAAAAGGAACAATTAAAGAAGGGAAATCAAGGTGCTTGAGAAAGAGGGGGGAGGAAGCACAACCAACATGGGTGAAATTGTAAATGAATTTTTGGGCACCTTCCAAGGACTACTTGGCACCAACACCAATAGAAGCTCACTCCAAACTGCCTATATACCCTATGGAAGAGTCTTAACTGAAGAGCAGCAAGCTGCATTGATAGTGAAACCCACTGAGGATGAAATTAAATATGCTTTATTTAGTATAGGAGATCAGAAAGCCCCAAGGCCGGATGGATATGGAGTGAAATTTCTTAAGCAATCCTAGGACATTATCAAGTTAGATTTCCTAGCTATAGTTAAGGAATTTTTTAGTAATGGGAAGTTACTCAAACAATGAATCACTCCCTCATTGCCTTAGTGTCGAAATCAACCCATGCAACAAGGTTGCAGATTATAGGCCCATCTCTTGCTGTTCAGTATTCTACAAGATCATCTCTAAGCTTTTGGCAGCAAAGCTAGCAGGAGTAGCAGAGCACATTTTTCACCCAGCTCAAACAACGTTTGTTAAGGGAAGGAACATTGTTGACAATATACACATTGCTCATGAACTGATGCAAAATTACACAAGGAAGCGCATCTCCCCAAAATGTACACTTAAGATAGATATCCAAAAGCTTTTGACACGGTGCATTGAGAATTTTTATTGGAAGTACTCAATAAGCTACACTTTCCTCCCACATACATTGCATGGATACGGGAATGTAATACTACCACTTTCATACTCTCTGCCATTAATGGAGGAATATATAGATATTTCAGAGGTGCTCAGGGACTAAGGTAGGGAGATCCACTTTCCCCATACCTTTTTGGTATATGTATGAAGTACTTGGCACATATGCTGAATCAAAGTACTAGAAGGGCAAATTTTCATTTTCATCCAAAGTGTCAAGGCTTGAGGATAGCTCACCTTGCCTATGCTGATGACTTATTGCTGTTCTCTAGGGGAGACACTAGTTCATAAAGCATACTTTCGGAGTGTTTAGATAAGTTTGGGCAAATGGTTGGATTAAGAGCAAACCTAAATAAATCCAACTTGTACATGGCTGGGATAGAAGAACATACACCGTAGGTGCTCATTATTGTCACAGGATTCTGGGAGGGGCAGATGCCTTTTAGGTACTTAGGGAATCCCATTGCCAGCTGAGAAACTGAAGATCTCATATTATGGGTCACTGATATTTGCCTTGGGTAAGAAGATCAATGCGTGGCCCAAAAATACACTATCAAATGCAAGAAAAGCTCAGTTGATTAAGTCAGTCCTACAGGGGTTGGAATGTTACTGAATGTCTAACGTATCACTACCTTGTGGAGTTGTGGAGCGCATTTATGGCCTTTGTCATGGTTTTATGTGGATGATTAAGCACCCCCCATAGCTTAGTTGGAGATGTGTAAACCAAATGAAGAAGGGGCATGGGATTTAGGGAGCTAAAGGCATGAAATAATACGTTGCTTCAAAAATTATTATGGCATAAGTAGGATGCGCTTTGGGTTCGGTGGGTTCATCACACGTATCTCAGTGGATCAAACATATGGGAATGGCAGGTAAAACACACTGATTCTCTGCTCCTCAAAAGATTGACACAAATTTGGGATCAGTTAGTCACATCAGTGGGGTTCACCGAGATGGCACAACAGAGGTTAACAAAGTGGTTTAGTTAGTACCAACATCATGACAAAGGCGTTAGCTAGGCTTATGATTTCTTCCTTAATGTTGGAGTTCGAAAGCCATGGGCAGGGATAGTATGGAAGGAATATATGCATCCCAGTTATAGATTCACTCTATGGTTACTCGCACACCGTAAGTTACCTACCAAGGATCGGTTGGAGTACCTAAAGGCTATTGATAGAGTTTGCTCCTTCTGCCAGGGATGGGTGTGTGTGTGGAGGAGACACAAGAGCATATCTTTTTTGGATGTCTATAGATGCGTCAACTTTGGGATCGTATCAGACACTAATTACATATAACGCACAAGATGACCACATATTTGAGGATGCTGCGGGTGTTTGCATGCCACTATCGGGGGACTAGAAAATTATTGCAGGCTCGTCACTTAGCCATGGATGCTCTGATTCATCATGTATGGCAGGCTAGAAATCACTTGCTTTTTGAGAGGGAGAGGTTTGACGCTGAGCTTGTATTCTAGAAAATACAAACACATTTATACAGATCCCTAGATATTTATTCAGATCTAGTACTATACCAAATCTAAAGACATATCTACGAAAAAATTGATGCGTGTTACACCACCCCGGTGATGCATGACATTCCTTTTGAGCTATGCTCAGTTTTGATACCTACTACACCACCCCGATGATGCATGGCATTCTTTTCCTTTTGTGTTATGCTCAATTTTGTTATGATTTGAGGTTGGATATCAACCTGGTTTGAGAGGGTTTGGGAGGGTATACAATTTAGCCCTATTTTGTATTGGCATAAGGTTATTGAGGTATGTGAGGCGGGAGTATACATTTTAGTAGCATATACATCTTGTTTTTTTTTGGGTTTGGGATTGAGAGTGTAGAGTGTTAGGTACATAGCCTTATGTAACATTATTTTGTTGGCACAAGGTTATGGAGTTGTGAGGGGATGCATACATCTTGGAAAAAAATTCTTTGTATTCATTGATGTACATGTGTTAACATCTAGTGGAGCATGGATTTTTTGAGATGGATCTATAGCAGTAGTGGTACCGATCTGTAGTGGAGGAGATTGGTAGGATGACAGGATGGACGATTGAGGATTGTAGGCATTTCTGTAAATGAGAGGATCAGAGGCATGCAGTTGTGATCAGAGGCACCTGACCTAACCTCCAGAGGTGATTAGAGGCACATGGGATGACCTTTAGAGGTGATCGGGGGCCCCTTAGCTGACCTCCAGAGGGAATTATCAGCATGTACTTTCGAAGGAGATTGTTAGGCTTTACATAAAGCTCAGCATTCTGAGGAGCATTGGCATCGGTGGAGGAGATGGGGAGGCCAGGAGGCTGGATAGATACAATTGCTACTATGGATTGACTTACATATGCACATGGAGTAGATGGTACGTCTCTTGCCATCGAGATCAACACTGAGATGAGCATCAACATCAACGAAGGATGAGATGGGGAGGTCAGGAGGACAAATAGATGGATGATAGACGGATGCATAGATTCTATCTAATGGATCTACAAAGGACACATGACAAACTTTGGGAGATAGTTGGCGGCACACGACGTAGGATGAAACTATCTCACTATTGTGTACAATTCGCAAGTGCACGGTTGTCATCAAGTAATAAAATATTGATCTCACGAGGACTGTTGATCAAATACTGATTGAGATTGTGAAGCTAGTTATCTAGAGAATCGTTGGTTGTGTGAATTGAGAGAGAGAGAGTCTAGAGCAATCAAGAGGTCAAGAGCAATCAAGTGGTTGGGGGAGAAATATGGATTGGGGAAAACAATTCTAGGACTTCAGTTTCGCTACGATATTTGTTGACTTCCTAAGTATTGTTAACTTTTTCGTCTCTATGTTTATTCACATGTAGGTGGACCTATCCTGAATTATCGATATAGACTTTTGGAATTATACCGATGTGCTACCCAAACTCGATGCCTCTTTTTAAGGAAACCTCACTAGTACAACTGTTTTCCAAAAGGGGGTTCCCAACACGGAGCCCCATGATTTACCTAGATTATTTCCTCTACTTTCTGAGATCGAATCAGGGTAAACCCATTAAGATCTGTGATAGTCAATGGTGCCCCCTTTTGGGGAAGATCGCCATCCCCTCGTGGCAAGTCGGCCTACTTTCAAGTCGACATTGCTAGTTCGATCATTTTTTGGAACACTCTTGTCACTAGAGCTCCTTGGTCCCCTAGATTATCTCCTCTACTTTGTGACCAACTCTCCACATCCATTGACAATTATGGATCAGAGATTTGGGTTTACCTTTCAGTTCTTCCTCTCATCTCATGATATGCAAATGTACAAGTTAGTGTATAATTGTGTAAGTACAATAAAGCCGAAACATGAAATACATATGTCATGCAATAGAGAAAGGTAAACAAATACTTAGTTCAGATATCAACAATTACATCAAGCTACTTTCTAATCCCAGAATATGGAGAACTACTCCATAGAGGTAGAGTTACAATCGAGAGACATGAAAAATAGTATTCTACAACTTAAAACTAGAAATAGAGAGAAAAGAAAGCTTATCCAAGTGTTGCCGATGTCTTCAGAAGAGTCTCCAAGCTCCGATAGTGGACGGATCGTTGCGACGACTGGTGAAGTGGCTGCTCTAGGGTTCACTAAAAAGGAAAAAAAACCCCTCCCCGAGTTAGGAGGCTTCTTGGGCCTTTTATAGCTCTTCCAACTGTTAATAACGGTTGAAAATCGCTCAACTATTGGGGGCAAAATTATGAGGCATGGCTGTGTTTATGACTCGCTCGGGGGAGAAAAGCACAATTGTGCCTTTGAGGCATGGCCGTGTCAGATCTTGTAACTTGGCACTATGGAGAAAAGCACGACCGTGCATTGGAGGCATGGTCATGTTTGAGAATTCGCTCGACTTCTGAAGTGAAAAGCACATTCATGCCTGGGAGGCATGACTGCATGAAATTCTAGAGACGTCGTTTTAGCTCCTTTCTTCAATTATCTTTGGCCGGAGGAACACACCCGTGTCACGAGACACGACCAAAGTGTGTTCCTTGCTTCTCATCCTCGTTTCAAGGCTTTTATGCTCCAATTTGGCTCCATTTCGTGTCTTATTAACAAAAAGGCACAAAGAGCAGTCTTTGAACTAAAAGAATAAAATAACCAAAATGAAGATGCGAGAATACAAATATGCTAATGAGATGATACATAATGTATGCTAAACAATGCTAAAAATTACATAAGAAATACACACATCACTGACCTACTGAGAGCGGATGGTATGGGAGTGCTGGAGACACCTGACTTGCATCGAGACAGGCATATGTTTAGCTTGTCTTAGTGGGTTGGTTGGTTGATACTAATCCACTAGTAGTGCGGATGGTATTCATGAGAGTATGTGGTATTTTGAGGGTGCACACACATGTATCATTTCTCTTAGACATCTACTCAGATATGATATTTCATTAGAAATGAGTAGCTATCTTTGGGTGCATGTATGAGGTACATTTTGATGATATATATTTTTCTTTCATAATTTTTTTTGGAGGTGTGGTAGCCAAAGATTTGGACACATTCCTCAAGTTGCTAAAAAGGACAAGGGGTGATTTTGAATAGTTTAATGATTATTGGGTGTACTTATATATATATATATATATTTTTCAAAGACATACAATTTGAAAAAAATAATGACGGTTGACAAACACTTAGAATCTAGATCCTTAGGTCAAATTAGAACTTTTAGACCCCCTAAAGATATATAAGTATGCCTTATTGTTGACAAGGATGTCCTATGAGTGTGTCAGGTTAAAGGGGAGGTTTATTGAAAGATAGTATTTCAAAAAGAGTTTTAAAAAATTACTTGATTAAAATATTATTCTTTGAAACATATTTTGAAACATATTTTAGGAAATACTTTAAAAATTACTTTGAAAATATTTTTGAAAAAATGTTGTCAGAATTACTTTCAAAATTATTTTAAAAATTCTTTAAAATTATCCTTTGAAAATTATCTTGCAAACAATACTTTGAAAATGGTTGAAAATCACTTTGAAAATATTTTACTTGAAAATTCTTTGAAAAAGATTTTGAAAATAGTTGAAAATTACTTTGCAAAAATATTTGGGAACATATATTTTCTAAATTTCAAAATATTATTTTGAAAATATTTTTATTACTTGAAAAATATCATTTACAACTACAAAAAAAAATTGAAATTCTTTTTGAAAAATTTATTTTTGAAACTTCAAAATATTGTTGGTGTAAAACCTAAGAGGGACCTTAGGTAATTAACTTTTGATGTATATCAAAGGGAGAGAGAAATACTTACGTTAGAATAATTTAGAACCTCTTAGTCTGGCATAGAACCCTTAAAACCAAATCTTAACTTAAGAGTATTATCAAACATCAAAAAATGAGAGATTGTTGGTGCAATCAACTTCCAGGGTTTCGATGTTTGACAATATACCTATGTCTAGTCAAGTTTGACCAAGAGTTGATCCAAACAAGACCTGATATTTGAAGGTGAGCTAAGTCTTGTTAGGTCAAAGTTGATCGAATGACTAGTAAAGGTAAAGTCTAGTTAGGTTAAGGTTGATCGGATGACTAGTAAGGAAAAATGTCCAAGTAGGTCAAAAAGGTGACCGAATGCTTTGCAAGGGAAAGCCCTAGCAGGTTAAGAGAGAACCAGATGTTAGGCAAGGAAAAATCCAGGCAGGTTAAGGATGACCAAATGTCTAGCATGTGATAAGTCCTAGCAGGTTAAGAGTGACCAGATGCTTGACAAAGGAAAATCCTAGGCGACTGAACCCTAGGTGGTGGAAAGTCTTGGAAGAGTGAACTCTAAGAAAGAAGCCTAGTAAATTAGAGAGAGTTACAAGATTAGGCTTGATCCTAAGGGGGTAAATCTTAGGAGGTGAAAGTCTTGGAGGAGTGAACTTTAAACAAAAAGTGAGTCTAATAGTTCAAGTAGACTTACAAGATTATGCTTGGTTGCTTATTATGTTTGTATGCATCTCTTGAGGGATTCAGGAGCTGGAAGGAAGACGGAAAGTAAACTAAGGCAACCAGATGTAGTCGGACCAAGTTTGTGGTGAACCAGACTTGACTCAGGTCGAACTGAACCCAAGCCGGTTCGATCGACCGACCCAAGGATCGGTAGACTGATTGAGTTTAGTTGATCGGGTTCGAGTTCAAACTCGGATTGATGACATGACTTGGTTCGGTAGATTGGAATTTTTTTTGGATCGACTGATAAACTTGATAACAACGAGATCGCAGATCATGATGAACTCAATCGTGGGGATCAAGTTTGACCAAGATTGATAAACCGATCAAGCTGATCGGTAGACTGAAAAAATCCTATAAAAGATACCTCAAGAATAGAGCTTAGATTATCAATCATCTACTACTCTTCAACATTGTGCTCGTGAAACTGGTCAAAGTTCTGCTCGTGCAACCAGGTCGTGGCACTTAGGACTTCCAGACCAATCAACATGAGAGTTTGTTTGTATTTCATTATAAGCATTATTCTTATATTATTTCGCTTTTGTGCTTGTACTGATTAAAAGTGTAAGAGATTTCTCTGCCTCCGAAAGATTTCTGGAAAGGAGAAAAGCATTAGTGACGACATTCCGTGCATAACCGTGAATGTACTAACCCTAGGGGGTTGGGAACTAAGTAAAAAATTGATAGTGTGTTCTTGCTTTCTCTATTCCTATTATTGTTCTATTATTCCGCTGCTTAACAACTTTGATAAAGGAAAAGAAATACACAAAAGCAAGAGTAAAGCAATGATCGATATTCACTTCCCCCCTCTATCGATCCCCACTAGTTCTACAATATGTTTATCTTATGCATAGACAATCTGAGACTTTTGGAAAGTTCAAGGAATTTTATGTAGAAGCTGAGTGGCAACTAGGCCAATCTTTGAAGTGTATTTGATTTGATCGAGGCGACGAGTATGTTGATAATGAATTCAAAGATTATTTTCTAAAGCGTGGTATTTTGTACCAACTCACTACACTTGTTACCCCTTAGTAAAATGGTATTGTTGAATGGAGAAATCACACTTTGCTTGATATGGTGAGGTCCATGATGAGCTACTCATCACTCCAATCTTATTTTAGGGTTATGCAATAGAGACTTACATTTTCAATGCAGTGCCATCAAAGTCAGTCCATAAGACACCTTTAGAATTATGGAATGGGAGAAAACCTAGTTCATCTCATTTCCGGATATGGGGATGCCTAGCACATGTGTTGGAAGGAAAGACTAGGGAATTGCATCCATGTTCAAAAGTATGTTTGTTCGTGGGAGACGCTAAGGGAATGCGAGAAGGATGGTTTTATGATCCTCAAGATAAGAAGGAAATTGTATCGACAAATGCCATTTTTCTTGAAGACGATTGTATGACAGATTTCAAGCCTCAAAGTAAGATTATACTAGAGGAGTTGATGATGAGATCATTCCACATTCAACAAGAGTTGTTAAAGAAACCATTAATGATATTACTGAACCATGTCAAGATATCATGCCACCTCAATGCAATAAAAGGGTAGTGAGATCACCTCTCTGCTATCGTCAAGATGAAGACGCAAATATTGTCATCACTAATGGGGTGGAAATGATCCATTATCGTTTAAATATGCAATGGAAGATCCTTACAAAGAAAGGTGGCTTGAAGCTATGAATCAAAAAATGGAGTCAATGTACTCCAATTCTATGTGAGTTCTTGTAGACCCACTTGAAGAGGTTAGACCTATTGGCTATAAATGGATCTATAAGAGAAAGAGAGGTGTAGATGGGAAAGTGGAGACTTTCAAAGCAATACTAATTGCAAAGGGTTATACCCAAAATGAGTAAGTCAACTATGAGGAGACTTTCTTGTTGGTGCAATCATTCTCGGGTTAAGGTTGACTAAGCTCGGGTAGGCTTGAGCTTGAGTTTTGATGTTTGACAATATGTGAGAAAGAGATCAAGTAGGTTAAGGTTGACCGAATACTTGACGATGTGTAAAAGTTCTAGTAGGGCTAGACGATAGAAGACCTAGTTGAGAACTAGGAAAATGGAGGACCTAGTTGGGAACTAGGCAATGGAAGTTCTAGTGAGGCTAGGGATTGGAAGACTTAGTTGGGAACTAGGCAAATGGAAGTCCTAGTTGAGAACTAGGCAATGGAAGTCTTAGCGGAGCTAGACATTGGAAGACCTAGTTGAGAACTAGGCAAATATAGTTGGAAACTAGGTAATGAAAGTCCTTGCGGGGCTAGACGGTGGAAGACCTAGTTGAAAACTAGGTAATCGAAGTCCTAGCGGGACTAGGCGGTAGAAGACCTAGTTGGGAACTTAGGCAAACCTAGTTGGAAACTAGGCTAAGTCCAATAGGTTAAGGTTGATAATAATAAGGTTGAGAAAAGAACATCAATTGATTGATATGGTAATCAATTGATTGATACTTTGTCAGCACATTCAAATTGGGTAATCAGTCGACTGATGTTGTACATCAATCGACTGATATCAATTTGAAGGAGAACAAAAGTGAGTGGGATCGTGTGCTCTATTCGACTGATGAGTATTAGTCGACTAATGTTTTCCATCAGTCGACTTCTTTCGAACTGTAGAGCAAAGAAGCGAGTGAGACTTGCGTGCTCTGTTTGACTAATAGGATCAGTCGACTGATAGTTTGAATCAATCGACTAATGTCGATTTGAAAGGTCTAGAAGCGAGTGGGACTTGCGTGTTGTGGTCGACTGATGGGATCCGTCGACTGGATCTGTTCATCAATCAACTGATGTCGATTTGAAGAGTCAGAAGCGAGTGGGACTTGCATGCTGTGCTTGACTGATGGTCTCAGTTGTCTGATGTGTTTGATCAGTCGACTGATGAATTTAGAAATCGAACAAAAGGAACCAGAATTAATTGGTCAATCAATTTCGGCATCACTAATCAATTGGGGCATATCCTAATCGATTGGGAGATTGTGTTTTCCCGAAGCATAGTAGGCGGGGGTCAGTCAATCGATTGGGGCAGTCCCAATCGATTGGAAGCTAGTTTTTCTTGAGTGAACAATGCATTTGTCGTGAGAGAATAGGAGGGGCAATAATCAATTGTGTAATATATTAAGGCCTAACTAATCGATTAGGGTAATTGATTAAGGCCTTTTTTCGCGAGAGAATAGAAAGTGCGGGAATCAATTGTGCAGCTTTCTCTCTCACAAACAGAAACTTCAAAATCAATTGGGTAATTGATTGATATGGATCACCAATCAATTAGACAGGCAAAAAAGAATCATTATAATCGATTGGGAGATGTTTTTCAGCCTGAGAGAAACCCTAGAAAAGGGGTTTTCGCGACATTTGAAGCACGCCAGTTCTTGGGTTTTTGGAGACAAGTGTTGCTGCACTTTCCAGATATCAAGTGGCATTTTCCAAGCAAGAAGAAATCAAGTTAAGCAAGATTCAATTATTGTAAAATTATTTTCAATTTCCATTTGTATTTGCTTGTTCTCTTCTTGGTGTATTCTTATGCTTGTGCTTGTATGAGGCTTCTCCGCCTCTAGGAAGGAGATTTTTCATAGTGCATCTGTGAGTGAGGAGAGGACCCTTGGATTAGTCACCTCAAGGAGATGAATACCAAGTAAAATTGAAGGAGTTAGCATTGCTTCAAGTTTCCGCTGCTACATCAAATTCGAAGAAGTAATTGAAGCTATTCACCCTCCCCTAGGTCTCTACGTGTCCTAACAAGTGGTATCAGAGCAAAGCCGCTCTTCTTTGGACTAATCGCCAGAAAGAGAAAGAGCAATGAGCTAGAGGAAGAAGAAGACATTGGAAGCTTGAAGCCCTAAATTTCAAACAAGTCAAAGGATTTATCATCAAGGGAGCTCAACTTCAAGAATGGATTTTCGAGATGGGTTCGGATATGACATCCAGGCACCTCCATCATTCCCAATGGGAAGCTTCAACATTTGGAAATCAAGAATGGAGAGTTTCTTGATGATGGACATATAGCAATGGTTTGCTCTAATGGAAGGTTTTGAAGCTCCAAGAGATTCAAAGGGAAAACCTCTCCGAAAGTGCAAGTGGACCCAAGAGCATCTCCAAAAATCCGAAGTTAATGATAAGGTAACCAAAATCTTGATTAATTTATTGCCTAACAATGTCTTGTGTAAATTAGGGGATTACAAGAGTGCAAGTGAATTATGGAGCAAATTTGTCAAGCTCCATGAAGATCCTTCCTCAATGTCAAGCCAAGAAAAATCCAAAAAGGGAGATTGATTGGGTCAAGAACATGAGGATTCGGAGGTTGAGAGATGCTCAACATCCGAAGAGGAAATTGAAGAAGTATCCACCTCAAGGATTGAGGGGGAGAGCTCATTGACACCGGATTGAGAAGAAGTCTCTACATTTGGAACTAATGAGGAAGAAGAATGTGCCACCTCTACTAGCAAAGGTGTAAGAATTTCAATTTATAAAAATAAAGATCATATAATTTGTTTTGAGTGTAGAGAAAAAGGACACTATAAGAGTAAGTATCCAAGATTGGTCAAGAAGAAGACCCAAGTGACACCCAAAGTGAAAGAGAAGCCAAGGGAGGCTAATGTTTTGATTCTCAAGGGAAAGGAGCACATTGTGTGCTTCTTGTGTAATCAAAAGGGATATTACCGAAATCAATGTCCAAGGTGGAGGTCTTCAAGTAAGAACTAAGGAGGAAGCTCAAATCAAGGGGGAGCTTCTAAAAACAAAACTAAGGTATCATTAGTTAATGACTTTTCCTTATGTCATGAGAAAAAGTGTTACGTTATCACAAGTGCATGGTTACGTCGTCAGTAATATAAAAGATTATCGTATCCACATGGACTGTTGATTAAACACTAGTGATTTTGTAAAGTAAGTTATCTAGATAATCGAAGGTTGGTTGGAAGCTTATGAATTAGAGAGAAGGAGAGAGAGGGGGAGAGAGAGCAAGAGAGAGTTGG
>JBBUKS010105312.1:0-26642 GCA_038050645.1 Hedychium gardnerianum
CCCTCAAGCAATGGAGGCGCTCCCATGATTGCCACATTAGCAGACAGTCGTTGGAATGGATGACGAAGAAGTTGATGGAGATGCCCTCAAGCGATGGAGGCGCCCCCATGATTGCCATGTCAACAAACAGTCAAATCGACCAATTTGCTATAAATAGAGGTCTCGTCCTCTTAGTTGAAACAACACACTTTGTATTCATTTTCTGTACTTCGTTTTTGAGCTGTCAATTCGTGTAAGAGGCTTCTCCGCTTCCGACCCTTGTCGAAAAAGGAGTTTTGTCATTGCGTTTCTACTTGCCTTGAATTAACAACCTTCCCGGTTATAACTAAGTAAAATTTTGAGTCCCTTTTATTTATGCATTTATTATTTAATATTTAATGTGTGTGTCCTTGCTAAGTTACAATAGCAAGAGAATTTGTTAATTTGAATTGCAGGCTATTCACCCCCCTCTAGCCGGTCCACCCGATCCTACATAAGGTTCATATCAACCACCTTAGCACCAGTTGAAGTGATGGTGAGAAATCCATACCTCTGTTTCCGGGTTCAGTAGTTACTGGGTCTGTTAGAGAATGGCTACAAGGCATCCTGCTGTATGATATAGTTTTCCTCCCACGACTTGTATCCCTTTTTAAGCAGCCATTTGACAACAATGGCAACTCCTACCAGCTTCCTAATAACTGAATATAAATTATAAACTTATAAATTGGGCTTTAAGTAATGACTTAAGATTTTGGAGTAAGCGATGACCGAATCAAGTCAAGATAGTATCAAAGCAGAAAACCTGGGTAGCAATGCTTAACTATATTATTTATTAATTATACTCCATGTATTGTGCTTTAGATAGTCTTGCCTACTCCACCTTTTAAAGTATCAAGAATATAAATGTTGATATTCACTAGTTAAATTTCTCCTAATGGTAGCTAGGGATAGGCTAATCCAGTTTGTTCTACATGCGAGACACTGTTTTAAGAAAAATATATTATATATATCTTTTTCCTAACCACTATAGCTTTCAGGATTAGTAGCCATTCAATCAAATTGGAACCAAGTAGCATTGCTTCATAGGACCTTCCCTTGGCGAGTCAATGCAAAAAAATTGATTCAATCATTACAGAAGTGCATAAAGAGAGTAAGTGGGTGAAATCTCAGATTGGTTAACCATTTATGTCATGGGTCTGTGTTCAGCTGGGAGTTTATCTAATTTCATCCCATTGCTCGGTATACTATTTGTCTTCTTTTTGTGACTCCAATGCAGCTATGAAAAGAAGATTCACGATGTATCTTCCTTTGGTCGTTTTCTTTTTATGACCTTCCCTATAAATATGCTCAATAGCTTATCTTTGAGGAACATCTTTCAAATTTACTGCACTAGGCAACATCTGTCATCTTTGGGTTCTGTTTTGAGATTTCTTCAATCATTTAATAAATTATTTGAATCCACACATATGGATCAATTGAAGTTAGCAACTAAAAGCTAAGACTAATATATCTCACTATAATGAAAATCTGATCAATTCTTATCATGGATCATGTTGGTGAATTTTTTGAGTTAATGAATTATGAATTGTATGGTTAGTTAAACCATGAAATAAGTTCACAAGATTCTTACTTGGAACAATTATTCAATACTAAATACAAAACAATGCAATTTTCTATTTAATACCCTAATACAATTATTGGGGAATGATAATCATGACTCGCGGGAAAGAATGAAAGTTCATGTTTTACATTGATAATAAAAGTATAAAACAATATTTACAATTTCAATTCATTTAGAATTTAATAAAATGAATGCCCTGATATTTCACCATCAACTTCTTCCAAAACTGACTGGGACATGGCAAGGCACCATGGACCTCATCCTCACAATTGACTATGTGAAACATGACAATATTCGCTTGGTTTTTCACTTATTGTAGGGCATTATTAACTCCACCCTTGCCGTCTCTACATGGCGACATTTCTTCTCCTGTGTCATTTTTTGTCTCTAACACTCTTCTTTAAATTTTCACTTGTCTTGGAATGTGAGATTCATCTTTTACTTTTTTATGTTAATAATGAATTATTTTTTAATTTCTAATGGGTTGGGTTAATCTCTCATGAATTTTGTGGGTTGAATTTGTTTGATTTAATGGATTGGATTTAATTTTAATTGGTTGGGTTAATTTGCTATGGATGGACTTTTTTCGTCTTTTCAATCACATTGCACACAATTCATATCAAGTTGCTTTAAATCTCACCACATTGTTGCAATTCTTTAATACCTGGGTCCTGGGTTCTTATATATGATATGCATCATTTTACATCCAAAACATAGCCTATGGACGATAGGAACGTGAATTATATTGATTCTAAGTTCTAACAATATAAGTCTTATTGAATTACCTTGGTGGTAGTTGCACACTAATTTTTTTACACTTGTTTACTATAATTTGACATGATACCATAAGTAGTGTTTTTTTTTTTTTGGCAGAGAAATTAACATTCTCTTCTCCAAATTTTGACCCCAAGATCTTTTTGTCACGGGTTCACCAAGATACAAGTGCAGCTAATTTGGAAGCTGGGGCCCTTACATTAAAAACTGATCTCAAAGGCAGAACTCAACAAAAGAAGCAATTGGTGAAAGAAAACTTTGATTGCTTTATCTCTTGCAAGACGACAATTGATGGTATTTTACAATATCATTCATTCATCACAATTCTGATGCAGTTAGTTTCTCATGCATTGAATTTTCATTAGAGAAATCTTTCTTATCCTTTGATAGTTGTACTATTTTAGAAGTTAACTGTGCCAAGCAGATATCCAGTCAAAGCTGAGGCAGATAGAGGAGGATCCAGAAGGTGCTGGTACTGCTCGCTTGTATGAATCCACCCAAAATATCAGTCAAGTTGCGAACCGTGCATTTCAACCTTTATTTGAGAGGCAGGTAAATAATTGGGCTTCAGGAATGGAAAGTTTTGTATCTATTTTTATGCTTTGAGAATGGCCCCTAACTTCTGTGGTTAAAAATAGGCGCAAGCAGAGAAAATTAGATCAGTTCAAGGAATGCTTCAGAGGTTCCGGACTCTTTTTAATCTGCCAAGTGCAATTCGCGGGAGTATTGCCAAGGGCGAATATGATTTAGCAGTTAGAGAGTATAGAAAAGCAAAGTCAATTGTCCTTCCTTCGCATGTATGCTGTTATTTTCTTGCTTACTTTTCTGGAAATAGCTTTCTAAATTAACCAGACATCTTGAAAAGATATTTAGTATGTTTTCCATGAGTATCTGATACACATTCATTATGGATTTGGCAACTAACTCAAAGTCTACCTTCATTTTTGAAAGCATCTACCTTCATATAGTAAGGCTTTAACATTCACTTGCGTATCTCATTCTTTTTCAAGGGCTATTAATTTTATGGATCTGTACTGGTGTTTTATGGAAAACCCTAGACCACTGTTGAAATAATTCCCTTGCTTATGTTTCGGAACTCTGTACTATTTCATGATTTGCAATAGTCTCAGGCACAAAGCTTTGCTTATGCTAAATTGTTTCTTATTGAGGTTCCTTAGAAATATTAATCCTCCCATTGTAACATTTCAATATCTTTTAAAATGATTTCTTATTATTTATACAGATTGATATATTGAAAAGGCAGATTAATATCTTATTGCCGAAAGATAAATGTTGTCCTCAACAGTTGAAACTTTGGAATTGTAATTTTTGTTGGAATTTGTGGGATATCTGAAATCTTATATCTTTCACCATATTGTTTTGAGAAACATAGTGCATCATGATATTTAGTAATGTTCCTTATTTTCAGTATGACTGAGATGGTTAGTGAAATTGTTACTTTTTGCAGTTCTCAGTTGGTTTGTGGTTTCGTTTATAGGTTGGTATACTGAAGCGTGTACTTGAGGAAGTAGAAAAAGTAATGCAAGAATTTAGGATGATGCTTTTCAAATCAATGGAAGATCCTGAGCTTGACTTAGCTGACGTAAGTTTGCTCCTTCCACCCTTTTAATTTTAGAGGATGATGAAACAAATTTTTAGGGCGAAAAAGTAATTTCAGTTCCTGTCTGTTGTATTACATCTTGTAGAGATTTAGTATAAAAATGATGGTCATGTGAAGTAATATGATGTAGCTTTTGAAAAAAAAGAAATCTAATCTTGATTCCTAAATGTGGAGTCAACATAAATTGAAGCAAACATATTTTTTCATCTGTTCTTTATGAACTATCGTATATTATTATTATTATTATTTTTACTGTTTTCTTTGTTGATCTTTGTGCAAGAACATGCTGACATATGACACCATTTTCAGCATTAAAAAATAGGCTGCTAATGTTAAATGTATATCATTTTGTTTGCCATCCAGCACTGTGGTTCTAATATTTGAGGATGAAATATCTGCATACATGTATTTACTACCTTTGTTGTTTTTGTTAACCATTTCTCATTAGATCTGACCTCTGGCTACTTCATGTGCTTCTTCTAGCTTGAGAATATTGTTAGGCTACTTTTGGAGTTGGAGCCCAGTTCAGATCCTGTTTGGCGGTATCTTAACATTCAGGTATGTGGCTTTTAGGCAAGAACAGACTAATCTGCAATTGATTCGGCACCATTTTCTTGTTTTGTTAATTCTTGGTTAAATAATGATAAGGCTTGTGATATATTTTTTTTTTGCTTTTTTATAGAATCGGAGGATTAAAAGTTTGCTTGAAAAGTGCACTTCAAATCATGAAGCTCAAATGGAAATGTTGCATAATAAGATTCGAGACAGATCAAAATCTGATGCAAGATGGAGGCAACTTCAAGAAGACTCTACTAAATTGGTAAGCATAGGATTGGCATTTTCCAATCAGAAGGATATTTTTCTACTTTTAGAATGAGTGCTAGAAAAAAGAAAAACTTGAATGCCATGTTTAGTGACTTGCTAACTCTTTAGTTGTTTGACAATTTTGATTGATAAGAGGATTGTCATAATCTAATATTCTTTGTCCTCTGATGTGAGGACATAATCTTTATATCATCTCAAACTCAATATAATAATGTGCATGCTCTCAGTTTATTTATTTTTCATTTTATTTTTGCGTTAAGTTTTGACTTCTTATACTGGCATGATTTATTTTTTACAGCTAGACCCAGAGTCATCCTTGGAATACTCTTCTGAAATGGAGTCACATCTAATTAGAGAAGAAATGGACATTTTGAGAGGAAGATACATCAATATATTGAACACTGTTTAATCCATCATATACCGTCATGTTGAACACTTTAATAATTCCCACGAGATGGACTGATGACTAGTGCATGAAATGTTATCACAATGAGATCTGAGATTCAAATTCTGACTAGTAGCCAGATTTCTGCCTTCTCTCATGCACTAGTCATTGTTCGGACTAGTTAAATTAATCCCCGTGATTTACCTTCTTCGTGTTAGTTCTGAAACGAATTGACGAGAATGCTGGGGCGAAAGTTTTACTTTTTATCATAATGTTGAACACTTTGATAAATAAATGTCTCTTTCACAAAACTGACTGTTCCTAAATGGCAGAGACAAACGTGGCTGAATATGATAATTTCACTTAACAAATGTACAATAATTCTATGAATGTGTTAATCTTTCATGTTGTCGTGAGACGTTTTATGTTAAAAAGATATATGAGAAGACATTTTTATTGAATTTTAAACAGCATGAACATTATAGAATTTCTAAGGAAAAGAATTACTTTGCTTCATGTATGACTAAGAGCCATTAGTTACTTTGATTTACTGAGTAAATTTTCATCCAGAAATTACTCGCGAGAGGGATGTCACACAATTAAATTCATTCAGAAATTATAATAACAAAGATTAGAAAAATCAAAAACTAAAATAATGTCGGGGATTAAATGATTTAACTGAAATAATGATATATAATTTTTATCCATCCATAAAAAAAATTCAAATATCGACATCATTCATAATTATATTTCTTTATCACATTACAACACTAGCACAACTTAACCAAACCAACTAACAAACAAATCAAATATACAACCAAAAGAATTAAGTTCACTATCACTAATATCCAGATCATGAACAGTACATTCTATTTCCTATATTATGTCTAGGATAAATAATGTGTTCACTTCCTACCCTTGACAACATCCTAAAATGTATGTCTTCATTTAGTCTAGTATCAGACCTCACCCACTTTAATCATTCATGTCGCTTACATCCATAATATAGTCTTCCTAAGTTCTTAATCGATCTAGAGACTAGCACCAAGGCTCTTAGTCCACACTACCTGCATCATACAGTTTCAAAATTGGTATGATCGATGCTGTTGTTACTTGATGATGTCATTGAATAGCAACCTAATACTCAAAAAAATAAAATTCGACAAAATTAAGCTAAACAGTAGTAGTTTGTATAAGTAACGAAAAATCATTCATTTTTATGAAAAAATTGACAAAACTCACTCAAAGCAAACCATAACTTGCATAAAATACCTAAATTCTATAAAAGCACTTCACTTGCTAAGAATTATAAGAAGTAAATATATGAATCCAAGCATCCACATTTTGTTCAATATGCACAAACCCATTGACTAGGTGTTTTATTTATATAATTAATATTCAAAATGGGAGAGCATGGTTAAGATGGTATGGAAATTCATCTTGCTGAATTTAGATACAAAATTTTCTGAAATCTAACTCCTGTGATGCTTCCAGATTTAGCATACATTGTTTACTGAAACAGACAGGTTCTCGGATTTGATAGCTTTGCAATGAATTTGTTTTTCATTGTCTAAAGATGCCAAGGTCAAACAGATACTTAGTACTGCGACCAATGTGTAATTGTTTGACTTAAGGCCTTTGCTAAGCATCAACCTGAAGAGGTCCTTAGCTTCACTATTAAAACCATTTTGCTCATATCCAACAATCATAGCAGTCCAAGCAATAACATCACGATTTTCGGTCCAGCTTCTGGTGATTTTTCAAAACATGATTATCTACCAGCAATGCAAGCCATTTGTGAGAAGTTTGAAGAAGCATGTGAAAAGGTCAACTATGTTTGCTCATGTACATTGATATCTATGCAAAGAGGGTAGATAATGTTTGCTACATAAAGGAAGACGGGCATAAAAGCCCTAAAAGATTGTCCCAAAATAATCCATTACTTGCTGGTTGTTGCGACGGAGCTGCGACAACGGTGGACCTCGGAGACACGACGGTCGTCGGAGCTGGAGTGAAGAAATCCGAATTTAGGGCACCTAATGTGAGATTCTGGAGCTGGAGTGATGAAAGCGGAGGACCATGATGGCGGAGATGGCGGAGTCGACGGAGCTGGAGCTGCTGGAGGGAGTCGAAGTTGTTTTGGGAGGAAAGAATTTAGGGCACCTTCGTCCGTGTTTTGGGAGGAAAGTCGACGGAGTCACGGGTTTTGCACGCGCTTTTATTACTATTTATTTTTTGTCGTTTAGCTAATGGGACCGGGGGACAGAGAAATTTTGGGATAGGAGATTCGAACTGCCTTTGAAGGGCCTAAGATCAGACCGGGTCGGATCACTGAGATTGTGCTTGGATCGGGCCGGACCGGGCCTAGGACGGTCCATTTATATTCCTATATCCAAGGAAAGCTTAAGCGCTGACGGTAGTACAATTTGGTAAATTTGACTGCGATGCGTGGGCATTTTGGTCTAAAAGTTAAAAAGGGGAAGGTTAAACCCTACGCCTTCTTCGCACCCGCACAAATACTCACTCCCCCACCGCGTTTCAGCACCGCCATCGTCGCCGCCGTCGTGATGCTCTTCTGTCGCTCCTCCAGCGGCTGCCTTTTCCTCTTTCAATAATACCTCATCCGCTCCCGCTTCCATGTCCGCCGCCCCTAGAGGCTTCCTCGCCCGCATACGCCCTCTCTGCTCCAGCTTTAGGATCGAGGCGCAGCGCCACCGGAGCTTCAGTGACCTCCCCCTCGTCGTAGATGGTGAGATCGATGCCGTACCTCGGATCATCGAGGCGAAGGCCGGTGTGATGACTCCCAACTCGAGAAGGACTGGCGCCATCGCGCTCAAATGCGGTATGACAGCTCTCTGGGACAAGTGGGGAGCTAGGGTTCCGATCACGGTTCTTTGGCTGGACGATAACATTGTATCCCAGGTTAAGACTGTCGAGAAGGAGGGATTGTTTGCTCTTCAGGTGGGTTAAAAAAATATGTAATTGCCATTGTTCTTGTTCTAAAATGACTATTGAACTTAATTTTTTTAATGATAGCTAGATTGGAGCTGGACAGAAGAAGGAGAAGCATTTGACTAAGGCCGAAGTGGGACACTTCAGAGCTCAAGAGGTTCCTCTGAAGAGGAAACTGAAAGAATTTCCGGTCACGGAGGATGCACTTCTTCCCGTCGGTACACAAATTACAGTCCGTCATTTTGTTCCTGGACAATTTGTTGACGTGATTGGCATTACGAGGGGTAAAGGCTTTCAGGTAAATTATGCATAAATTCTTCTGTTCCTCTTAAATTTGATGCGAGACCTTTTTTCATTCAATTATTTTGATATTTGGGGATTGCCTTTGCAAACACTTCTACAAAAGGATAAAAGATCTTGGTAGTAGTCTATTTGGGTAGAGCAATTTGCAATAAAGTTGGATTTTGTTTTTTTTGGTTATTTCTTAACTTAACTTTCAATGAAGCAGGTTTAGTTTCTTGATAGGTGTTTTAGGAGGTACATCATATAATAGTTTGTTTTGTGTTGTTATTAAGGATCTTAATAATTGATGTTAATCTAATGGCATTCTACAATTAGTTTCCATCTTTATGAGAATAGTTGGCTCCACTTTAAAGTCATGGACTTCATATTCTGAATTTATTGAAAAAGTGCCTTCTGTGTTCATTATTTAACCAAAAAATGCAGTTCTTTTTTCCCAGTCCATCTTGCTGTTCTTGAATTTCTTTCCAGCCAAACTGATCAGCAACTGATTTCAGAATCTGCTTTGCAAGTTGTAATTTTTAAATCAACTTAAATGACTAATTCTCTTGAAACTTTGTGTATGAGTTGATTCCCCCCTGAAAAACATGCATTTTGGATATATTCACATCTTAATGGTTTATAAACAACTCATTTTATCCAAGGAATGGCTTTTGAAAAATATAAATTGAAATAGTTTTGAAAGGTTTTTATAATTTTTTGACTTGGATTTGAACTTCGTTGCATGTAGCAGGGAATTTCTATCCAAATCAAGCAAAAGCAATATAGAGAAAAACTGAAGAAGAAAATTTTCCAGCATTTTCTTCCCTCTAGTTTTTCTGCCAAAGGACACAGATGGAAAGTACACTTACGAAAATCTTTTTGTCACTTTATTTCTTTTTGTCACGGTGCAAGGATCTGTGCAGTTGGAGAGAACAGTGAGAAGAAAGTTTAGGAACAGAAACAGTAGAAAGTTCAAAATAGGGCAATTCCTTCCTATTTGGTGTTCGCTTGCAGATTAAGTTTAGCGGAGGAAAATAACAGAATTCCTAGAATTTGCTAAAACGATCATCGTGTCTTGACAGAGAGTGAGAAAATACCAAATGTGATAGTTTTGTGATTTCTTTATGATATATTTTTCAGTTTGTTGTGTTGTCTTTCATGCGTATGCATATTAAAAATCCACAAAACTAGATGTGATGTCTGGCTACAGTGTCACAATAAGAATTGAATATTAGTCTTGTATTGGACTTACTACCTATATATCTAGTCTAAATTTCCCAAAATTTATTACTCATTAGTCTTGTTGAAGTTTTTCTTATCTTATTTCATTTTTTTTACTTATGTTTTGGAACAATAAAGAGTTGCAATATCTTTTACTCTGATGCTTACAACTATGGTTTCATTAGCTGATCTGTTCTGATTTGCTCTTCTCATTTTCATCACAATTTGTCCATTAATCGATTGAGGTTAACTTTATTTAGACCATGTTGGAGATTTATAATATTGTTCATGATATGATGTATTCTAAACAATATCACGGTCATAGAATTTGGTCTTGTTTGCAGAATATGCCTCTGCAAATGGTTTATGTAAAACAAATATATAGATGTTGAGATCATGATCATGCACCTTAGTAAGAATTTAGCCAAATATCTCAAGGTATTGTTCTAGTGTTTCTCTAGTTTTATTTATTTTGTCGATTCTATCTTCAGTCTATATAGCATCTCTTATAATGAAGCATGGGTGCAGTTAAATGTGGTATAATTGACTAAAAGTTTCTGTGGCATGATATGAGAAAAATAGTGCAAAATTATCATCTTTCAATTTTTTTTTTCTAGACAAAGGCCCTTCTTTCAAGGCTATGAATTATGCTAATAGCTAGTTTGGGTAACATTCCGAAGGCTCTTTTGTGCTAAATCATAGTTTATTTCTATTGCTAATAGGGTGGGATGAAAAGGTGGGGTTTCTCCGGTATGCCTGCATCCCATGGTGCATCATTGTCTCATAGAAGCTTAGGATCTACTGGCCAGAGGGATGCACCAGGAAAGGTATGTGTTACAGGGATCCAAAGTGCTACTTCTCTATTGCTATATTAAATGTGAGTTCATTTATCTCCATGATTGTGCAACACAATTTGTCAAAGAGAACCATTAGTTCTTTTAATTCACATTGTGTTCTTTTCTATATGTTTTGCCTGTTGAATGTTGCTACTCAGTGTTCCTGAACATTCTAAGGAAAAATATTTTTCTCATTCATAGGATGCCAACATTAAAAGTAGAAGCAACTATACATGCATTGAAGGGGTGTGGCTCTTCTATAATACTATGTTTGAGTAATTTTTTTTTCTAGGATGGATTCTGATTTCTTAAATTGGATTAAGTAATGCTATCTTAACGTCTCTTAGTATAGAATCTTAATACCCTACTATAAGGCTTGAATCACATTGACTATAATGTACATACTACAAATTCTGATTTGAAGGAATTCTAGTTGAGTAAAAACCTTGCTTCTTGAATTTTGCAAATTTATGCTAGACCGGACTTTCAAAGTACCATTAGAATGATCTCAAGATGCTTTCTTTTGCTTTTGTCCAGTTGTAGGGGTTTAGGGTTGAACTGGATTTTCCTGGTTTTTCTCGTTGAACCAGACCAAGATCCAGTTCAAACAAAAGTTATCCTTTAAACAAACCTGACTGGTTACCCGTTGATCCAGCCGGTAAACACTGAGTTATTTAACTCATGCTGCAAAGAAGCATCATTCTTATATAAAGACTTGATTAGTAAATTTGTTGGTTTGTGACTATACTCTTGGAGCTATGCCTAATTACTTTTGACTATGACTGTTTAAACTGTAAGAAAAAAAAAGAAGAGGAAATAAATCCTCAGGTCAATTATTTCAGATGTGTATGCATGGCTGATGTGTTGTTGAATAAATAGGTTTTTAAAGGGAAGAAAATGCCTGGACGAATGGGTGGAAAGCAACGTACTGTAAAGAATGTGTGGGTATACAAAATAGACCCAGCCAGAAACTTGATGTGGGTGAGAGGCCAGGTGAGCCTATTACTTTTTGATCCGATAGCATAAGCATATCGGATTATCTACTCTGTCTCCATCGCATCCAAGTATAATCTTATTCCTGGGATGCAAATGCAGGTTCCTGGTGCCGAAGGAAACTTCGTCTTCATCAAAGATGCTGTATACAAGAAGCCGGACATATCTGCGCTACCATTTCCGACCCATTTTGGCCCCGTTGATGAAGATCCATCCACACTAGAACCACTAGTGGCTGATCACGGAGAAGACGATCCTTTCATGGCGGCAGAATAACTATTCCTTCCCCACGCGACTGCGAGGATGATTCAGATTTTCCTTTAGTAAGATGTGTTTCAGATAGGGTTAAGAAGCTTTAAAAGATTTTGGGTAGTGATTGTTCCTTCACTATACTTTTTTTATGTTTGTTTTTTTGGCTTCTGAAAGGGAGAAAAAAAAGGGACTGCAAAACGCTCATCACCCATCACTTCTATTGTAGCCAAAGAAATGTTTCGTAATAATTCCTCCGTGACTTTATATGTTATTGAAAATTCATTCATCATGCATGGCATATGGCTATTATATTTGCACTTCTATCATTTGTCTCTCGTTATTTCTTTGATTCTGCAGTTATTATGCAAGGTCTGATGGGAAAATGGACGGTAGACCTAAATGTTTTTAATTACTTGAATTCATAAATGTATAGATTTTAGGATAAAAATAAAAAGGGACTCCAAATTAAAAGAAATATTTTTAAGGGCTTTTATCATATATTTTATTCTCATAATATCTTTTATTCTAGCATTATTATAATAATTATTGAATTAACTATTATAAATATAAAAAAATATTTATTCCACTTTAATCAAATTAAATAATAAATTTTAAATATATTATAATAATTATTAAATAATTTTTATATATTATAACTTTTATGTATTATAATTACTATTAATAATTACTATAATAATATCGAAATAAAAAATATTTTTTAAAAAAATATATTTGATGAGACATCTTTTGACTTCTTTTGAAAAAAGCTTTACATAAATATACAAATTTCGTGTACAAATCTGTCTCTCTAATATGACCAACTTATTCCTATAGTAATATAGAACAATTTTAACATTGTTAGATATAACACCTTACAATCGTTTTATCAATGTGGGTAAATTTTAATTTTCTATTATAATGTAATTTTTTACTGTCTAATTTCTTTTTTAAATAAGGTTTGTAAACTGTTCTGTTTGTAAAATGTTCTGCATCTTTTATACTGAAATTTTCCTTATGAAAAATTAATTTCCCCAATGGATCGGGAAGGCTCCTTGGTCCTTTTTTTTTAAAGTAATTTTGTTATAAAAAGTAACTGTATAAGAAATAAACAAAACCTTAGCCGGATAAAAGAAATAAACAAAACCTTAGCCGGATAAGTCACGTACAGGCTATGTACGGAAGGTAATCAATCTGTAAACCCTATAACCGGGCCGATCAATTGTGAGATCCTGGAGGTTAAATAAATAAATATATATAACTTAAATTTTACATTTCAAATATATATATATATATAGATAGATGCTCACGTTGAGTGTATAAGCTAATATTTATATATACAAATATAAAAAAATTTAAATACTCACAGAACATGCAACGTAAAATAAATAATATATCAAAACTATATATATATAAAAAAAATATTAACTTACACACCACATGATGCATATTTTATGAGCATCATTGTATTTTTTTTTTTAAATTTAAGGTTTAGAATTTAAAATTTAAATTATAATATTTTATATAAAAATATATATGAATATATGATACTCATACGGTATACGTCATGAGGTACTTAGGGTATATATTAAAGGTTCGAAATAATCATAATTATAACCCTTTCAGTTTCTGTATAAAAACTGAAATTTTTTAGGTATTCACTTGTGCTGGTGGCGGAGAGGTCGGCGCCTCTATTCTGGCTCTGGGGATCTACCCTTTCTAAAAGCATAATCAATGAACCAAACAAAATTTGGGGGCCCTTAAAGCAGTGCCTATTGCAGCCTAGCATCACTTGACATGGTGGTGATAAGGCCTACAGCTGTACCATACAGTTGTTTGTTTTTGTTTTTAACAATTCAGACTCTGTCTGATATTTAGAGCTTGATGATTGATTGCTCTCAACACCCAAACTCAATACTTATGAAGTTTGTTGCTGGGAATAAAACACAGAGATTAATTTCTAACGAATGCAAAATATCTCACTAAATATCTAACTTCCTTCATATAAAAGGCTGTTGTATTAAAACAAATATCCTCGTAATTTATCCTCTTTCAAAAAATATAAAATTATTCTAAAAATGTCGTTAAGATAACGACTTAATGTGCTATCACACAATTTCAATGTGCTATCTCTATTCTCTAGTGATGATAGATTCCTTTATTTTCAGATAAACAGTCCGTGTGACTACAAATGATGCCTAGAGAAAGTAAAGTCAGCTTGATATATGACATGACATGACGACAAGAAACCTAATCTTGCTGCATAAAAGAGTTCTTTTAAGCATGAAACTAAAGTAAAAAAAGGCAGCCACTTCGTACTTTCAAGGGTAAAAAGAAGCTTTAAAAATTAAAGAAGAATCAATTGGCTCACTCAATGCATGAACAGAACGTTTCACTTACCTTTGAGAAAAGGGCACGAGAGGGAATCATTTGGAGATGGAGAAGGCTTGAGCTGTCCTTTGGAATACTGAAGTTCCTGCACATGGCAAACTTGACGTTATCAGATAAAAAAATCTCTTATAAATTCTGTGATATCCACTGTTCCTGTCCTCATTTCATCAGATCAACCAATAACAAAAAATGATAAAGGGGGGGAAAAATCTTACTCAGTTTTGGCCTCTGGATTCTTCACAGTTTATGTTTCTGAGATCAAGGTCTTAACCATCTACCTGCTAGTAACATATTGCAAAGAAATTTATTAAAGCATCTGAGAGTGAACTTTATTAAAGCACAACCAAGCAGTTCATCTGGAGGTATCATTCATCCCCTCCTACATTCCAGAAATGGACAAAAAATATATCTACAATAGCAACTAATTTAACCTAACCGAAAAAGATGGAGAAATATTTTTCTTCCTATTTGTAACTATATCTTCTTGATCAACATAAATAGTAAATAGACAAAAAAGGGTACAAAGGGAGTTTTATCAAACAGATTCAGCTTTTACGGCAAACACCTTCCATAGCTTCAACAGCCATTCCGGAGAACCCTGCCAATGCCTGAAACACACCTGGCAGGCCGGTCTGTATACTGTTAAGGGTCAATGATCTTGTGACCTCAACTGCCTTTGCATGCCTTGTGAGCTCCTCTTCGACCTTTCTTCGACATGCTGCAATCTCTGATTTCTTCTCAGTCAATGGGTCATGCGTATCAAATGCTTGTCCATAGTTGTCATGCCCCCCACCGGGAAGGGCAAGACCAACCATCGAGTATGACTGGTAGTATTTTTTCTCAATACTTCTCAGTGCTGTGGACTTCTTCTCAAGCTCTTTTGAGTAAGTTTCAGCCCGTTTCTTAATCTTCAGCTCTTCTGCCTGCTTTGTGTAGATGTCATGGACGACGTTCATGAAACTCTTGATAGCCCCGGAGAGCACAGTATCAGGTAACCTATCTAGGGCTTGCTTCCATTCATCACAGATGGCTGTGAGTTTAACTGCCATAGGTGAACAATGATCTTTCTGGGGGTTGTCACTGCTGACTTGAAGAAGTGTAAGCATAAGCCAGCTATGCAGGGTGCGGACATAGCCATGATGATATTTCACAAGCCGGTTGAAGCTTGAATGCCATGCTGAGATCACAGCCTCAAGGTCACGAGTTGTGAGCCTATGCAAGTCGGATGTCGATCCAGCATTAGAAGCACTATTCACCAGACCTCGAACTTGTTGCACAATATGGTTCTGTGTTTCATGAAATTGGTTCATTTTCCTCCACATGTTCAAAAGCCTAAAAGATGTTGGAAATCATTTAGAAACAGCTAAACCTGTGTTTTATGTAATCATAAAGAATCTGCTAAGGAAATTATTGAATCAGAAAGAGAGTCTCACGCATAACAAAACTGGAAAAGTTGTGGAGCAAGTTCATCATCACGGACTTTAGTTATTGCAGTTGATGTGGTAGTGACAGCTTGAGATGTCACTAAGATTAATGACTGTAACTTCTTGATTGAAGCTTTGGTCTTGTCCAGTTTAGCATCTGCTTTTCCTCCATATTCCAGGCTTTGCAATGTTGAAAGTTTCTTCTCATGCTCAATCTTCACACCTTCTCTATCCTGTAGAAAACATAAAAGGCACATCCATCAGAACCATAACATCAATTGAAAGCCAAGAAATCAGATAGATGAGTGTTTCATCTGATGCAATAGCTATGGTATAGTAGAATCTGATAACTCAGGTGACAGAAGAAATTTTTTGCATTGATAAGACAGTTTTTACTAAAAATAATAATAATAATAAATCTTAGATAATCATTCTTGGGATGAAATCCATTCATGACACCATGTAAAACTTTGCCATAACCAGATGTTGACTTGCCTGCAGCATCAACAAAGCTGCACATAGGACCTTAGAAGTAATAAGAAATCCAATGGCAGACCACTGTAGTTATATTTGAAATTTCTACAAAAATGTAGGAGATATTATTTGATCGCTTCCTAATACAGTTGAAACCAAAATAATAACCTCAGATGTGTACAAGTAATGTAAGAAACTAAATAAAATAACCATAAATTCTAGGGGAATTTGCAGATACTCAACGAATCTTGTGACACAATATATGTCAGAATGGAAGTTGCTAAAATGCCTGAATTACGAAACCCCATAATTAGTTTGAATGCCAAAATTAATTGACAAAAAACCATAATGTATTCCAACTTAGTTTCTAAGTAGCTTGAATCCAGCCATAAAGCCTGAATCCTTATTCTTGAAGAAACTTAGTTGTAATTGACAATATCTTATTATCATAGTTGACCAGGAACAAAAGGCTAACACTTCTGTCTGTCTGTTCCCTCTTTTGAGGTAATTGTATAGTCTTTAGCATGACATAGCACTAGAACTGTAAAAAAAGTAATAGAACTATCTACCGATTCACCTACATTAGAAAATTAAACGTATGCATGACTTAATAAAGGCTTAAACAGTGAAAGCTTCTAAGTCAGAGTAATTGATCTTGAAGCAAATAAAACTTGGCATAAGTGAGTTATTGAACCAAGCAGTACAATTACTACTAAACAAAAAGAAATTAGCAAATGACCAAAAAAAGGAGCAACTGGCAAAGAGTAATAACAAGAGATATTGACACCAAATTAGAACATCAAAATAAAAGGCATGCAAAATGCATTTGAATCATGACAGACAATGAATCCCTAATTACAAAACCTCTAAAATTATTCAAAGCTAAGCTTTGATATAATCTACATAGATATTGCTCACAATCTTATTGGCATATAACAGAAAGTGTTCCAACATTCATATCTCCATAAATTTTGTGCTGTTTCAAGCATATCAGCATCTTTATCTTGAGTGATAATCAATATTCATAGAAGTTCATCATGTATGACAATGTATACAAAATCAGAAAAAGCAAGGTAATTTTTTTTTATGTAATATTGCTAAAAAGATGGATGATACCTTCACTTCCTTATAGAGCTTCGTCTCCCAAGCCAAAAGCCGCTCCAAAGTTGATATATGGCTCTTCCCACGGTCAGACTCCTCCAATGCAGATGCATCGAGCCTGTAACGAATTGCTAATGGTGGCTTGGACGTCCAGCTCGAGGATAGTGTGCTCAGTACACTGTTCGAGTGGTACACCGTCTCTAAAAGATGAATATGATCAGGATAAACAATAAACTGAAGCCGTAATGTGACATGAAGGTTTGTAGTTGAAAGAAGCATGAGGGATGGCCGCGCTCGCTCTTCTACTTACTCTTCAGCTGCCGGAAGCTACCGTCGAACTGGGCACGGCCAATCTCAAGGAGATCTGAGATGGCGTTGCCAGCGTCGGCGGCCTTGACGAAGTACTCCTCAAGGGCCGCTGCAATTTCCGCCAGATTGTGGTGGCGCACTGCCAATGTCAACTCAGCGGCGGCGGCGGCGGATGATGACTCCTCCCGCCCGCCTCCATGCCACCTGGCCAACGACGATTCCACTACCAACCTCGGCCGCAGCCGCGACTTCGCCTCTGCTGCCGCAGATGAGGCGATCTCCGACGGTGGCGCCTGACTAGGGGCGAATCCGCTGTACTCAGATCCAGCGGGCATGTTCTCGGATCGCGAAAAGGTATCCCTCTCGTTGTCTCCGTCGTCCTCTAGCTCCGGCTCGCTGTCGGATCTGGTGGAGGAGCTGGTGGTGCTCCGGTAATCACGAGAGCGGACCTCTTCTTTTCCTTCTCCGTATCCTTCTTCTTCTCCCACATCTCGCTCCTCGTCAGATTCGTCAACTTCTTCCTCCAAGGGTAGATGGTGTTGCATGCGACTCTTCTCCTCGAGTTCGGCCTGTCTACGTTCGTAGAACTCGGAGTCCGGGGGCGAAGGAGGGTAGAAGTTCTCCCAATCCCAGGCGGAGGAGGACTGGGACGGGGTAGTGGCGTACGCCCCGTTCACCGACGGGAACTGGGGGTGGCCACCAACGGAAGGGTTGGCGGAAGAAGCGGCGACAGTGGGAGAATGGGACGGCAAAGAGTGACTTGTTCTCTGTCGGCGCCGGAGCTGTGGAAGAGAAGAGTGAGTCGGAGGGGGGAGCCGGGTGGGCGGGGGGAGGGCGGCGGGTGCCGGGGAAGAGGCCCGGAGGAGGACGGGCGGGGAGTGCTCGGAGACGGCCAGGGGCTCCCCTCGGCAGAAGCGCGTGAGGGCGGAGCCGGTGACGCGGAGCGAGCGGAGGTAGTCGGAGTGAGCGGAGGCGAGGTGGTGGCGTGAGTGGACGATCTCCTTCATCAGGCGCCGCCGCTCCTTGCATCGCCGCACGCAGTCCTCGTTCTCCACCCTCGACGCCGAGCATCCCATCTGAGCTCTCCCACCGGCGGCGACGGACCGACCGACCGATCGACGCAGCGACGCGGACAGATCTCGGGAGGAGAAGGAACGGGAGCACGAATGTCGTACCGCACAAAACGATAGAGAAACTTCAATTAACTAACTAATTAAAAAATTCATTAATCCAAACAAAAATTGCAACGGAAAATGTTTCTAATTTTTAGTTGCCTGAGTGGTATTTTTTTAGTTGCCTGAGTGGTATTTTTTCAAATTTTAATTCAAATATTTACAGATTTACATTTTAGTATATTAACTTCTATTTTTCTAATTTTAATTTTTTTTTTAGAATTCATATTTTGAATTGACCGTAGATAATTATTATCTGACAGTGAATATGAAAAATAATTTTAGATATCTTTACACAAATTGCCTATATAGTAAATTTTTTAAATTCACCTAAATATTAAAATAAATAAGAAATAAAAAATCAAAATCATATCACCTTAAAAATAATGATGATTGTAATATTTTATTTAAAAATTTTATTTTATTGATTTTATTTTTAAGATGATATGATTTTAATTTTATATTCTTTATTTATTTTAATATTTAGATAGATTTAAAAAAAATATTACGTAGATGATTTATTTATCAAAAATAAAAATATTTAAATTTATTTTTCATATTAATATCACGTCCGCTAGACAGGCAATTATCAATAATTAATTTGAATTTCGAACAAAAAAAAAATTAAAAAAATATATTAATTAATATATTAAGAATGTAAATTTACGGATAACAGAATTAAAATGGGTAAAAATGCAACATATGTGATTTAAAATGTAAATTTCTCTTTTTTAAAATAATTAATCATAATTGTTATAATAATTTTAAGGTGGGATCATATCTAATTTAAATCGATATTAGTAAATATTATATTTAGTAATTACGAATTGTAACTTATAATAACTACGATTAATAGTTAGTATGATGATAAAAGGTGAAAAATTCACTTTCATTATTTTCGTCAATTCATTTCAGGATTAATACAGATAAAATAAATCATAGAAATTAATACCTAGTTGGAACAGTGATCAGTACATGAGATAAAACAAGAATCTTATTATTAATTAGGATTTAATTTTTAAATTTTATAATGACGATTAATAATTAGTATATAATATATGTATATGACCAATAGTATATATAAATAAAAATAAATTATAATTATAATTAAAAAAATGTCAAGTCGTCTCTGGCTTCATATTCTCTTAAAGTGGCTTAGTATTTTCTTCGATAAATTATTAAAGATATTTATTTTAACAAGACTCTTTTATGAAATATTTTATATTTATTAAGAATTAATCAAGATCAATTAAAATATTTATCCATGTAAATTATGGTTATAATAATATTTTTATAGGATTGAATCGACATAGTTACGGGCCATATTCTATTAGTGGTAGAATTGTATAGGAGTGAGTAAAAAATTTCGATTCAACAGAATAATTGACCAAATCTAATTAATTTAGAAATTTGATTTGATTAATTCAAGTTTAATTTTATTTTTTAAAAAATATCAAATAAAAAGAGATTTTTTAAATTATTTTTTAACATTATGCAAAAAACAAATTATCAACCTATCGCAAAAGTTTTATGCATCGACATAGTTAAGACGCTATTCTATTAGAGATAGAACTGTATAAGGGTGAGTAAAATTTTGATTCAAATGAAATAATTAATTGAATTAAATTAATTTAGAAATTAGATTCCAGTAATTTAAAAGTCTGGTGTTGTTTTTTTAAATAATGATTTTTTTTGCTTTATTAAAGTGTTAATTTAAAATATGAAAATTTATTATATTGAGTTTTATTTTAATATATTTTTTATCAGTTCTATTTATTCAATTTTAATAATAAAAAATAGTTGTTCAATTAGTTAAAAAATTCAATTAATTTAATTTTAATAAATTTAATTTGATTGATTCGATTTTAATATTGGAAATGTTAACTAGAATTATTTTCTGTATAATATCCCTCTCCTTTGTCGTGTTTGACTATCAGGGTCGGCTTTAGCATAAGTCTATAAGACCTATGTCTAGGATCTAATTTTTATTGAAGCTTATTATTTTTAATATATTAAATATATTTTTATGTATATATTTTTTAAGAAAATGGAAAAATATGAGTCATGTGATAAAAGATTTGTATGATTTTATTTTTTTTATTCAAACTTCATATTTGGTAAAGATCTGATTATGATTTCAACGGAACATATAGAGACATAAATATTTTTTTTAATATTTTAAATTTATTTTTAATTATATATATTGTTTTATAATATCTAAGTTATTTCTCTTCAATATCTCTCCATCCTAATATTCTCTCGTTATTTCTCTGTTGTTGATGACATTTTCTCTTTTAATCGATAAGAATATGAATTAGAAAAAAAATTATCATATAATACAAATATGTTATTTTTTTTCGAGTTCCCGCTCTTCTCCTTTTTCAACTCCCTCTTTTTATATTTATCTCACTCGTTGAGATCAGGGAAGAGAAATCACACCTAACGTTGTAGCGATGATCCAATTGTTATTACTATTCTTCTTACTTGATTAAGTTCAAATGTTTATGCATTCGTTTGTATTATGTTCGATCGAAATAAAATATTTTATTATTTTTGAGTGATGACAAATTAGATATCTTTATCATTTCGCTTCTCAATAAATAATAACTTTAACTTTTATTTAAATGTATTATCATCATAATTTATTTTATTTCTCCTTGTCTCTATTCTATCATTTATAATTATTTTGGTTCAGATGATGAAAAATATAATTTATTTATTTTTATTTTGTGCTTAAAAAAAATTATTTAGTTTTTTGATAAATATTAATGACTTATTTGGTCTTGCTGCAATTTTCATTTTCTAAGGATGATATTGAGTTTTATCATTTTGTACATGTGTTTTTTAGTTATTTTCTTTTTGTGTTTCGCGGATGATTATGAGTCGAGCATGATTCTTTCTATTATTATCCTATTTCATTATTTTTATTTCCTCAATTTTATTCATTTTTGTAAGAGTTCTTATCTCCGTCTTTCATTTAAGTAATTAGATATATTTTTATTTTTATTTATTTTTTAAATAATTCTGAAAACATTTATTTTCGACTAAGTAAATTATACATTTATAATAAGACACTATTTATTATTGTAAAACTTATACTTCATAAGCGTGTAATAAATTCATAATCATATTATAATTTTTTTGTGTCTATAATTTATAAAGCATGTATACACTTGTTACCCTAAAGATTAGTACTCATATCTTATAAAAATTGATAATCCTTCCTTGAGCATAAGTTCTGAATTAAGTTTCAGTATACTTCTTCTTTTGTTTGATTCTCTCACCCACTTTAAATTTATTATTATCGGTTCTGAGTCCGAATTAAAAAGATGAGGAAAATATTTTTAAAACAATGTAAAAAAAATGCAACAGTTAAATTTATATATTTGACTTTATTATGGGAATATTAGCTCGAATAGTTTGTTTTATCTGTATAATGATATCTCTCATTCTTATTTTAATTGAGCGTCCCTTTTATTATTTATTTGTATACTGTCTATTATATATATATATATATAATTATGTAATTAATTTATATCAAATTAATGGGACGTGGGCGGAAAAATAGGGAAGTGGGCGGTTATTTTTTTGAAATTACGTGATCATGGGGACGGTAATTTGAATCCCCCTCTCCTTCTTCCTCCTCCTCCTCCCTCTACTTCCTCCTCCTCTCTCCATCTAATTCAACACCACTATTTGATCTAGAACAGCGTACCATGCAGAGTCGACTGATGCGGTTAGGCGGCGGCGGCGGCGGCGGTAGCAGCAGCAGCAGCAACGGCAGCGACAGCGGCCAGAGCAGCAGAGCAGGCGGCGGCGGCGGCGGCGCGTTGAGGAAGGGGCCGTGGACGGCGGAGGAGGACGAGATCCTGGTGGAGTACGTGCGGAAGAACGGCCCCCGAGACTGGAGCTCCATTCGATCCAAAGGCTTGCTCCCCCGCACCGGCAAGTCCTGCCGCCTCCGCTGGGTCAACAAACTGAAGCCCGACCTCAAGACGTACGTGCGCGCGTCGAGATTCTACGTATCGTCGATCGTATCGATGTTTCTTTTATACCGTTTTTGGAATGATTTGCAGAGGGTGCAAGTTCTCGGCGGAGGAGGAGCGGGTGGTGATCGAACTGCAGGCGCAGTTGGGGAACAAGTGGGCGAGGATCGCCACCTACTTGCCCGGCCGCACCGACAACGACGTCAAGAACTTCTGGAGCACCAGGCAGAAGCGACTCGCCAGGATTCTCCGCACTCCTCTGCCTCCCAAATCCACCACCACTAAGTCGACCGCCACCTTGACGACGGCGGCGGCGACGTCGTCTCAGGGGAAGCAGAGCCTTCTGCAACCCCCTCCTCCTCCTCCTCCTCTTCAGGATCAATATGTATCCGCTTCGCACATTCTAATGCAGGTTAATCGATTAATTTCACATTAAAGATTGAGAAAACCAGAGTAGAATTTTTTGGATTCTAATTCTTTATCTTTGACGATTAGGATCCGTGCTCCGATCATCTCCACCTGTTCGACGGCGTCGAGGATGAATCCGGGTATCGCTGCATGGTCATAGACCTGCCTCCAATGCCGGAGCCGTTGAGCTGCTGCCCTTCGATGCTCGAATTCGACGCGCCCCCGCCGCTCCTCGCCGCCGGCTCCGAACCCTGCAGTCTGTTCCTCGCCGCCTCCTCACAGTCGAACCTCGACCACCAACACCTCCTCCCTCCGCCGCTGCTCGGCCTCCCGCCTGACCTCGCTCTCTACCAGTGCCAGGACCCACATTTCTGCGACCAGCTCCTCCCCGAGGAGCTACCCTTCTTCGGCGTGAAGAGGTCGGAGCAGGAGACGGCGTTACCGCCGGACAACTTCTTCTTCGACGACTTGCCGCCCGACATGTTCGACTTCATCGACCGGCCGCCGCCGCCGCCGCCGCCACCACCGACAACCGAGTCATGCTAGCGTGTGAGGCGAATACCTTAATTAATACAAATCTCCTTGCGAGATCTAAGTCAGTGTTTAATTAATGTCATGTAGAATGGATTGTTAGTTAATGATCAGTATTCTGTGTAGTAACTGTTACTCAAATCTTCTATATTTCCTTTTAAGGAAACTATTTCCCTGAAAAGCACTTTAAAAAGATCTTTGTTTTAGTTTTTTGCAGTTATTGATCAATTTTTCTGGATGTTCTTTAGGTTGTTCAAAGGACTAAATATGTGTTCATGGAGTCAGGCAAAGTTTTAATGTGAATCAGTTTGCTTTTGAATATACGTCAATTCTGGAGCAATTGTTATATTTCAGTGAGTTTAACAAAGTTTTAATAAAGATTTTTTTATATATACGTAAAGCCATTTTGATAAATTTGATAAAATAAGGCTACAAAATTAAGATATGATAAATCTGACTCCACAATACACGTTTTCATACCGGTCAAATTTGCACTCCCAGTGTCTGCTTAATCTGAAGCAAGGAGACTGAAACAGAATGCCTAGGCGCAGGAGCATGCTGAAATAAAATGCTTCATGGGACAACCTGACTTAGTTTGGTCTTTTATTTTATGAAACAAATTTAAATAATGCAAAATTTAAGTTAATTCCTCTATATAAAATTAAATAAGTATTCTTGTTTATTATATATATTGATGTGGAGGTAAATAAGAATTTACTTCACGAATCTTTTACTTGGTCAATAAGAAAGTCATATGATAAGGTTAAAATTCGATTAATGTAAGGATCATGTGACGCGCTCTAGGGTTTGGCTCAGCATAGCATTCATGTGGTGTCTCAACAACTTCAGACTGATCGAGCTGAGCCAATTCGAGTTCCCGATCTCTCGACTTATCAAGCTACCAACCTCCAGACCTCCTAGACTTCCAGCGTGCAATAGTTACTAATATTAAGGGACATTGATTACGGTAATTAAAGAACACGATGATTACAACAATATTCCTTAATGATTCCTAATGACCTCTTAATGACCAAAGGTGTCTCTTAGGCTTTCTCTCCATAAAGGTAATAGAGGTCTCTAACTCGGACCGATATTCTTTAACGATACCTCTATTCTTTTTTATTTGTCCTCTGTACTATTGAAACTCCATGTTAATTTAGATATCGGAGTGATCTCGCCGAGACAACTCCTAATGAATCTTTTGATATTTGTTACTCTCTATTAGAAATTGTCATGTTTTGAAAAGAAATATAGGAGAAGATCTCAATTATGTCACATTGTCACTGTTATTACGTCATTACGTCGTAGTACTAAGATTTTTAAATAAAATATATATATATATATATATATAATAATAATAATATTATTATTATTCTATTCATCATTTATGTACATCTATTTTTTTTTAACTTAAATATTATAATTTAATTCTTTAGATAAAATTAATTAATATATCTTCGGAGCTAAAAATAAAAATAAAATACACTTATGCGCAAGGTTATTTATGTAATTAATTTGATATATACTTTAAGGGTCTAGGGTGAAAAAACAGGGATGTGGAGAGGTTATTTTAAAGTTGTGCGATTATAAGGATGATTTGAATTACAGAGCAAAATTTCATTTCAACAAATAAACTATTTGTATAATAGTTAGTATACAAATAAATAATAAAAAGGATGTTGATTTTATAATATCAGACTTGAAATCTTTTCTATACCTGTCAATTCTTGAAATTTCCTAGTACCCATCCACTAGAATAAAGCACCTCGACCTCATTATCTATGTCAAAATCCTTCTTTTGTACTGCATTAATTGGGTGGATAAGTTCCGATGTACGGGGCATCCACATATTCGGTGTGCAGGTTACTGTCCATCTCAACTCGAAGATTCTCTTACTCATTGGGAAGAACAGTTGGTTAGAAAAATATTATCATGAAATCAATCAGATCCGGAAGTTAAATCCTGACTAATAATCAGATTTTTATCCTCCTTTATGTATTAATTATTATTCAGACTAATTAAATTAGTCCCCGTAATTTATCTCCTCCATGTTAACCTTGAGACGGATTGACAAAAATGTTGAAAACGAACGTTTCACCTTTTATCAAAATTCTCCAACTCAATTAAAAAGGTGCTACTATATAGTATTTTCATAACCATGACAAACAAAGCGGGAGAAATGGTTGACATACGTATTATCGTATTTGAGAAAGCAAAGATGTGCTCTGTATCTCACTCCTTAATCATTTTTAACGCGGGCAAAAGGTCATATACGTTGATCTTAGACATCTTACACGATTAATCCCCTGATCATATATAAAAAAAAAATTAAAAAATTAAAATGGATTCTCATATGAAAGGATATATCCATAATGTTCCTATCTAAGAATGTCGATAAATAAGTCACTGATGAATTGAAATCAAAATTGACTAAGTCTTCATACTTGAGAAGAGCTTCAACTTCACAAGGAGGGTGTAAGAGGAAGAAATTCTAGGGTTAGAATGACGGTCAAAGTTATTTTAGCGTAGTCATTCCGATGCTCAAGTTAATATCTAACGAAGGGAGTAGTAAGAGGAGAATGAATAATAATAATGCATGAGAAGAAAAAAAGAAGGGATTTTGATAATTACATACCTCATGTAGATGTAAAGTTCTTTTATATTATTGTCTTTGGTATTTCTCCTTTTTGAGTATTAATTATTGATGTGATATGTATCATATGCTAGTAAAAGAAATATTTTCATATCTTGCGGTATGATACACGTCATATCGCCCCCAAGGCTCTGACAACCCTGGTATGATCTCATATAGATGTAAAGTTCTTTTATATTATTGCCTTTGGTATTTCTCCTTTTTGAGTATTAGTTATTGATGTGATATGTATCATATGCTAGTAAAAGAAATATTTTATCATATCTTGCGGTATGATACACATCATATCGTCCCCAAGCGCTTTGGCAACCTTGGTATAATCTCACATGTCCTTTCAACATCGGTCTCATACATGTTTTAGCTTGTAAATAGTTGGATCGTGAGGTTGTTGCGCTGAGGGGGGGGGGGCTTGGCTTGTTAAAAGCGCTGAACTCGATTAGAGGGCATTAAGTCCA
>JBBUKS010105626.1:0-26626 GCA_038050645.1 Hedychium gardnerianum
TCATCGGGTCCAACGGCTTTTCCATTGTGCATCCCATTTAAAGTTTGTTCTACTTCTGAAATTTGAATTCTACGATATTTAAAACAATATTTAATAAGTGAATAATACAATACCAGAAAGATGGTATCGCCAGTAGTGAGGACAATCTGTGTGCAAAACAAATGGCAGAGGCAGATCAAACTGTTGGTGCAAAGCTGGAAGACTGTAGATGGAGCATGCACATCAAATTGTCAATACTATCAAGAAGAAACTAGACACTGAATAAATAGCTAAGATCATTTTTGGTATGAAAAACATAACATCATGTTTGGTAAATAGTTTTAGCAAGACAATTTACAAAATATATATTTTTCAATAACTTGAGACTTTAAAAACGAGAATTTCCTGAATTATCAGGAAAATGGAAACCGGCTTTGTATGAAAAATATGATATCACGTTTGGTAAAAGAATTGCGCCAAGGAAAGAATCCTGAAAAGAAAAAAATATAGGTTCAGGAAGTTCCATCATTTTGGAGGCGCCCATGAAGAAAAAATTTAGAAATAAAAATAGACCTGGACTAAAAATTTAATGAATCAGTTTGTCCACGAAATAACAATTTGTCCATAAAAAAGAGGAGCTAATTTGCCAAGGAAATAAAAACAACAAAATGTACATTAGGATAACAGATGACAACAAATTTGGTATGATAGCTCGTGATTTGTGAAAGAGTTTGTCAATGTGGATTTTGAGAAAATTTTACCCTGAAAGGCTAGCAGATATTAACGTTGATCCATGATACCTGCAGAAAGAGCCAATGTGAATGTCCCAATTCAATGATGATAAATTCTTGTCTAAAATCTTGTCAAGAGGATTAAGTAAACAGACACATCTTATGGAATCAGGTAAAAAGTTTACGCTTTTGATCGCGCTATAAATTTCTTCTTGTTTGGCCTTCCCAGTGCATTGTTGTAATACCAGACCAACTTGACCTAGAAGAAACATTTCCCATCAACAACAGAAACATCTATAGTTCTAACTTTTAGTTTGATTGAAACATTGTAAAATAGCATACATTCAATTCAAGGATTATGCCAGTGGACAAGAAAGCAAATGATATCATCAAGAAAATCAGAAACTAAAAATCATATATGACTTGTTAGTTGTAAATTACAATGTGATCAATATTTACTACTGAGACATTGACATGGTAGAATATCTTTGTTATTTTGAATGCATAAGAAAGCAATCTGCCATAAAGAGGATGTAAAACCACCATCAAGATTAGCTAGATAAGGCCTCAGAAATATGGAAAGATGTTGGAGAAACATAAAATGGGGTAACAGAACTTGCTAAAATTGTCAAAGATGGCTCTATTGCCTCAAAAATATGTAAAAGTGTGCGCAACATTTCTTAGCTGTACCTTGTTTTTATTTTGATTTTCCTGTTTTCAACTATCCTGTTCTCTTTCTAGTTTCTAGGAACACCTATGCAAATATACACTGTATATTTCATCTATTTGTTTTAAATAAATCCTAAACCCTAAATCCAAGGGCCTTCACTGTCAACTTTTCATCCCAAAAGGTATGTTGGTTAGAACAAATATTAATGGATAGACAGAGAAATGATGTTTACATAACTATGTCGCTCCGAATAAATTTGAGCACTAGAAGGAATTTACAAAAGCACTACAAAGGGTTTAGATCATGAAATCTTCAAACAAAGAGTTACGAATAGTAGGCCAATGTGCAAAGTAAACAAATACAGTGAGTAATTAGTTAATTTCAATACAAGGTAGATAAAATCACCTGGGAGTCATTAGCTTCTGAACCACTGTTGGTGAAGAAAACCTTACCCATTTTTCTTGCAGTGAAAGTATCAAGAATTTCCTTAGCAAGATCCTAATTAAAAAAATTAAACTATTTCAAACTGTAATAAATGGTAATATATGTAATTACAGACCTGGAAATGTTTGGCATTGATAAACAATGAAAACAGTACTCCAAAAAAAAAATATATATATATATACAAGATAATTACATGAGAAACAACAAAGCCCTGTGTACCTTATATATCAGAGGCAAAAGAACTAAATTGGGACTTGGATAACTGATTTATAACAGAGTGTAGAGCAATTAAGAATTATAACTAGAAAAAATGTATTCATACCAGGGATGGTTTTGTTGTACGATTCCAGAAGGAATGATAGAATGGTAACTTATTTAATTGTGCAGTAGCAGCTGCAACAAGACGCGGTTCATTTCCACCTAAAATATTAATGTGTGATACTGTGATGTTAGATAGCAGGAGATGGTTTTGTGAAAAAAAAGACCTACCAGATTTTAGTTACAGAAAATGTGTCTGTGTAGTTTATTGGCAAATCTAGACGTCAAGAGGCATATTTTTGGTACAGGTTAATAAGATGGAAGAAAAAGATAGAATAGATGAGAAATGCTTCTATAAATGAGGAAAAGGCAGCCCGATGCACGAAACTCCTGCCAATGCGGGGTCCCGGGGAAGGGTTGGACCACATTGGGTCTATTATACGCAGTCTTATCCTGTATTGCAAGAGGTTGTTTTGCGACTTGAACTCATGGCCATGAGATCACACAGTAGCAACTTTACCGTTGCGCCAAGGCTCTCCTATTATAAATGAGGAAAGAAAAATCTAAAATAGACGCCAATTACCTAAAGCTGTACACCATAACCCAGCAAGAGAATCAAGATACTTCTTCCCATTAATGTCATAAACATAGGAGCCCTGCAATCATTTATAGCATTAATATTATGAAGAAACATTATCTCACAAAGAATATGTGCATCACACCAGCAACAACCTGCTACTGATATAAATTTTAGAGGTAGAATTTGCAATTTGTTAATGGATATGCTCAGCTACTCATATAAGAAAAGACATAAAATGGATTCTAAATCTTATGATAACAACACAGAATTCCATGCTTCTTGCAGAGATAGACTGTAAAAATAAATTATTTCAATTGACTTACAGTACAAAATTGGATACTCAAAATGAAGTATGGAACATGCCACAAATTTCAATCTATTATATAAAATTGTGACATCTTTAAAACAACAAAACTGCCACAATTTCAATTCTAAAAGAATAATAAAAATTATTTCTAAGAGCTTTGATTTCTCATGCAAAGCCAAATAAACACATGAAACATTGATTCTTTCCCATAGTTGAAGTAGAGCATCAAATATTACCTAAATTCTTTCCAAACACAAAATAATGTGCAACAAAAGAAAATAATGAAAAAAAGTAGCAAGCCACAAAGACAATAGCGATATGAAGGCTGCAATGGTTCATATGAATCTATTACGTGTAATTTTTAAGAGTTTGAAATAGATCTCTGATGTAATATGTCATAAACAAAGATAGATACAAGTTAACCACACAAGATCAGCAGCTTACTTCTGATCTATCAATAACTAGAGGATGTTGATCGTTGGTTTGCCATCCAGCAGTAAATGGTGCCAACATATCATGCCCCTTGAACCTAACAGAAATGTCATTTAAGATGGAAGACAATCTAAAACATAGGTAAACAAACAATATCTTCCAAAGGTACAGGGAGATGATAATGAACAATATTCCATAAAGAAATCTATTTTGACGAAAGATACAGGACAAACCCCTTTTCTTCCATTGATTCCGATTGAAGAGAAGTCTCTGAACTCATCAACCTTGTGGCTGTCAAAGTTGAGCATTTGGGTGCATGTTCCTGAGACCACCCCATAGATGTAATACGTCTGATGAATGACCCGGCCTGCAATTAAGAAAGTAGAAAATATTCAGAGATGCAAGTCGACTATAAAAGGTCGCAACCTCAAACAATCACCCAATCTTTCGTAGTAGCAATGGAGAACTACAACAACAACAACAACAACCAAGCTTTATCCCACTATGTGGGGTCGGCTAAGCAATGGAGAACTACTATGTAGCAAAAAACAAAAACATAGATATGCAAGTAAAATAATTCAAATTTCCAAACAATGGTAAATTCCTATAATAGACGAGCAATAAAATCAATTTAAAACAAATTGACTATTCTCCTAAAGGCAAGGGTAATAAGTTATATTTGCTGGATATTCATTCTGTTGAAAAAACAAAACAGGGTCCAAGGATGTAATCAGCCCACTTGTGTATTTAATACAACAAGAATTATGCATACAAAGTGGATCCATAAAATTATCGCAACCACATCACCAAATCCAAGAAAATAGGAATTACGAATTCTCCACTGTACCGGTATTAGTTTTTTCAGGATTTGCATTGCACATCCACTTCCTATACAAATCTCTTGCCTACATCGACTTGGGCAGATGAAGAAGCGGAGGGAGGTGGGAGGGGTGAAAAGGGGTTTCAAATCTCTCATGCTATTTACTTGTGCGGAAGGAGGCGAGAGGGAGATGACGAGAGTTCTCTAGAAAGATTAGGTGGCGCCTTCAACCGCGAATACAAACACCATTGCTGCACTTTAATCTTCCCTTCTCCAACTCCTCGGCGTCCTCCATCCCTAGTCCAAATCGAAATGGTCGTGCGAACGGGAACAAGAAAGCAGCTAGCCCGGAAGAGCCGCCGCCGCAAGGGCACTAGTAGTCCCGAATAGATCGCAGGGGAGCCGAGAAGAGCACTTTTGAAGCAACAATGCTTCGTTATAGAACACAGAAAAAAAAAAACGCCGGTCTCTTTGAAGAAGAACCAGCCATCTCTCATGATTGTTTCATGCAAACAAAAAATGAATCTTGGAATTTTCAACAGCCTATAGATCTAATCTTAAAAACTAGACACCAACCTTGGAACGCCTGGATCGGAGAAGAACACCAGCCATGATCGGAGAAGAACAGAGATGAAGGATCAAATCAAGGAGCAAGAGCGAAGGATATACGGGGACGATAGGAATATGAAGGGACCCAAAAGACCACTAAATACTGTGGAAACCGATTAATATACGCACACGTACCGTAATTACGTCCCCACTGCTATCTACACGACACAGTCTGACGCAAAGCTGCACGTGGAGTCCACTCAACTTCGCGGAGGAGGATATGGGTGAGTAGAATATATGTAGCTGAGCTGTCCAGATCAAGATAAACGAAGATCCCATAATTAGTCAATTATTATATAAAATATTAATTACTGAATTTGGCATTTCATGTTTTTTTTAACAAATACTTTATTTTATAATAATTATAATAAAAAATTGATTGATAAATTTCCATTCTTTTGGGGATAATTTTCATTTCTAAAACGAGCATCCGATTTCTAAAATTTTATAAAAATTATTTCTAGTATATTTGATCTGTTTAATTTGTTAGATTTGCTTGATGGATTTATTAGTTTCATTTAATATATTGAATCTTTTAACTTTTGATTTCATGACTCATCTAACTTATTAGCTATCCAATTTATCTAATGTGTTTGACTTCTCAATTCATCATATTGACTAAACTACGTATCTCATCTAAAATATCTATTCCAATTCAATCCACTTAATCTATTTAACTTCGATTAGAAAAGGATCATTAGCGTTTTAGATCATTTAATAGCAATTATTTAAATGCATAAACTTCAATTAAGAAAATGAAAAATAGATGCAATTAAGAAATTTTTGCATCACATCCTTATCTCTTTGTTAAAAAATAAGAACTGAGGAACACGTCTCTTCGGTCCAAGTAACAAGTTTGGGACTCCGAGAAAGCAGGCTTGGTACTGGTAGTTGCGTGTACAGAGTTCAAAATGCCAGATCATCAACTTAACAGAGTGAGAACTTGGAAAATATGACAAGAAGCTGATAAAATTGACTTCAAAAGTGGATTAAAGTAGAGTGCAGTTAACAACGGTATGCAATTTATTGAAATGTCAGCAAAAGTTCCAGTAGGACATCTCTTGTAGTCGAAGATGAGAAATTGCCGATTTTGTTCAGGCATCGTCAAGAGCAAGAACACCAGGAAGAGGCTTGCCCTCCAAGAGCTCTAAGCTAGCACCTCCTCCAGTAGAGATGTGACTCATCTTGTCCGCAAGTCCCGCCTTCTCCACAGCTGCTACAGAATCGCCACCTCCGATGATGGTGGTCACTCCTTTACCACTCAATTCAGCCAACTTCTTTGCAATTGCCTGTGTACAAATCAGAATTGAATACTCCACTAGCAAATAACAAAAAGTTTCAATGGTCGGAAATGCTTCATTCTCTGCGATAAATTACCTCAGTTCCTATTGCGAATTTTTCAAATTCAAATACGCCCATAGGTCCATTCCAAATGATCGTCTTGGTGCTCTCCAAGGTTTGGCTGAATGTGTTGATGGAATCAGGACCGACATCAAGACCCATCCAGCCATCAGGGATTTTGGATGCTGGTACAAGCTGAAGAAACAAAATATCTATTCAAAATAGAAGATAACATCTTGTGGACAATGGTGAATATATCATTAACCTAAACATTCTGTCCAGTTAATATTAGAAACTAGAAAAACAACAAAATTGTGTATTAATATGGAAATTTGGCTAAGCCGCACAAGTCCAGCTAGACTATCTAAAAGTTCAAGGACAAACCTTGCTATTTGCATCTGCTGCAAACTTGTCAGCTACAACTACATCAGTGGGCAACAAGAGTGAAACTCCTTTAGATTTTGCTTTCTCAAGAAGAGAAGTGGCAAGCTCAAGTTTGTCTTCCTCAACCAGAGATGAACCAACAGAATGTCCCTGTGCCTTGTAGAATGTGAAAATCATTCCTCCGCCAAGGATAAGAATGTCTACCTTCTCCAACAGTGATTCTATCACCCCAATCTTGGAGGAAACCTTAGACCCACCCACAATGGCAGCAAAAGGCTTCTTGGGATTGGCGACAGCACCAACAAGATAATCAAGCTCCTGACACAACAGAATTTACAATTTTGTTTTAACAACTTGATAATGAACAATGTAACTTAGAACAAAAAAGGTAAAAGTTGTTTTTAATCAAAGAAAGTTGCATTGTGATTCACAGCAACAACCATTAGATAGCAATTGCAAAACCAAGGCAGATGAACCAATGGTGTAAAACTGTCCAAGGTAGAGATATACACCAAAATCAAAAACTAATACGCAGGTTGTTAGTTTCTTCAAAGAAAATGTTTAACTTGAGCTAATACTCCCCTTTATGTGCGCATGAGAATTGAACTCCCACTTTTGCATCATGATTAAAGTTGATTAGTTGACCACTTGCCTCAAATTCTCAATCTCTTAAGAAAAGATAGCGATCTATACTATTAGTAGATGTACTAATGCAATTAATAGATTGAAGACAATTATACCAAATAATGCATAGACAGATGGCATGCACACTAAGCTTTTCTATGATCCTATGCACCTAATCTGGACTTAATATTATTGTTCTTCTTATAAGGCTTTGGTTCCATCTGCAAATGAAAGAACTAATCTAAATCTTTTGTCGAACCACAGCAATGACTTGGTGCTAGAGATGAGTTGCTGTCCTGAGTTAATTTCGAATTTGTTATGTGAAGTTACAAGAATTATGATTGCAAGGCTCTCAAGTGAGATTAAAAACTCAATGGACTGAAGGTTTCAATTCACTGAGAGAAATCCCTTGTTGTCATAGAAAAGTTAAATGGATGGAATATTTATAGTTCACCAATTCAAATAAAACTAATACCTTCTGCATGAGAAATCCAGCAACAGATGGCTTTAAAAATTTGGTAACTCCCTCCGTTGAAGCATGAGCTCTATGGGCGGTGCCAAAAGCATCATTGACATACAGATCAGCCAAGGACGCCAACTTCTTTGCAAACTCTGGATCATTCTTCTCTTCCTCTTTGTAGAATCTTACATTCTCAAGAAGCAGGACACCTCCATCTGGTAATGCAGCAACCAACTTCTCAACTTCCTCTCCAATACAATCATTGGCCATCACAACCTAGTTAAGTAAATCAAAATATTATATCAAAAAAAGAATGCAACAAGATTCCAGCAAGAAAATTGTTGAAGTGGGATGAAACCCATTATAAACCAAAATAATTAATCACTAGGGAGGGACACATGCTCTTTCTATACAAACACCATAAACCGCACTCTCTTTATATAGAAACGCCATAAGCCGCACACCCTCTTTCTATATAAACACCATAAACCACCGGGACTACATGGAGCATTCTATTTCAATATGCTTCCTCAATCCCATTATAACTTAGAAGTACAGGCCCAACACTGATACAATGTTGAAGTGGGTTGCAAACTGAGCCAGACTAAAATGACTAGTAATTTGGGCGGAGGCACACATTTATCCATATGAGACCAAGTGTGGGGCATCCTAACTAAAAATTAATGGAAAAATTTACCTGAATGCCAAGAAGCTCAGATAGCCTAGGTACAAGAGGCTTCAAACTGTATTTTGGAGTGACACCTTTTGGGCGACCCTATAAATTTAAAGGTTAACGTCAGTTCTATGTCAGATATCTGAATTAGTCCAATATGCAAACACAATTTCAAAGAAGCTGGTATGTAAAACATGTAAACATTACAACACATTTGAAATATTAAGTAAATTTACAAAGTACAATCAGCTTTATGTTGATTCAGGAAGGGGCATACATAAAAGTTTTCATTTTTTTAAAAATAGAAAATGGACTAGAAGTTGGTGACTGAATCATACAAATAAAAATTTTCCATTTACAAACATATAAGGCTAACCAAATTCTGGATCATAGGTTCCAGTGTAGCGTATGAATAGCAAGATAATTGCAATAGAATACTGAAAGGGAAATTTTAGGCAGTAATTGCAACAGAATGATTACTTTCGCTGAAATCTCAGGTTCTCATAAATTGATAAAGGGAAAGGATGCCCAACATGGGATAAAATATTAAGAAAGTAAAATATGTACTCAACAAGACAAAATGGATGATCCAAATAAGATATCTGCAGCCAGCACGATACCATTACCACTTTCATCTTATGATCTTAGGTAGACATCAAGCCATTAAGGTCAAAAATCAGTATGCGGAGAGCTACATAAATTGATTTAGCATGTCAGACACTGTTTCTAGTGGTAAAAGATGCAAAATGAAGTTAATCTAAGTCTTTATTTTCCAGATATGTAATTATTCAGGCCCTTCCATTATGCACCGACTAGAAACTGATAGACACCACCTACAATTATGCCTAGAATATAGTAAATATATCAGCAGTTTGGCGCCCATGGTAAGCTAGCAACCTTCAATTCTTCCTGCACCACCTTTCATCTGGCCCATTTCTCCCTTTGATTTATGCACGACATACATGATGAAATATAAAATAACCTAGATTTTCAAACAGACACCACTGAATTGAAATTGAATATACGGAAGATGTCTATAAGTCACATGAGGTATTCCGTGTTGATAGCTATTAGAAATCTAGGGAACTATAATCTACAAAATCGTCTTTTTAGCTTGTTTCTCGGTTCACTCCAAAATAAAGTTTCTGATTTTTAGATAATGATACTGCACGCGAAGAAAATGAGTATACACGCCATAAATGAAGTCCTAAAAAGAAAGGGAAAAAAAAGAGTAAGAGAGATCGATCTACTAGAAGCCCAAGGAAGAAACGAGATAAACTAATATATAACTAATAAACAACAATCTGATGACCCAACAACGCAATATAAAAATTAGATCGATTTAAGCGACTAGGGGTCACCAGATGGCTAGAGAGGATGATCCTAGCGCCATGCTCAATCAAGTATTTGATCGTGGGAACTGCAGCACGGATCCGGGTGTCATCGGTGATCTTCTGGTTCTCGTCCAAGGGGACGTTGAGATCCACCCTCACGAACACCCTCTTCCCCTTTAGGTCGGCTTCCTTGAGGGCACCAACGCTCTTCTTCGTCGCCATTGTTCGATATCCGATCGGTAGAAAGAAACGAAGCTCGCGTGACGCAATGGATCGATGCGATTGCAGCCGCTGCAGCAAATGGATGAGAGATGCTTGTGCCTTCGATTAATATGCTTTATAGAGAACGAGCGAGCGAACCGGGCAGATTAGAGTGTTCCTAAATGCTATGGTGCGCTAGGTTGGGTTTGGACTCTACGGGCCGCCGAGGATTTGGGCTCGTAACGGTGGGCTGTAATTTAACGGCCAGGATTGTCTAAGTTATTGTGTTTTCGGTATGGTGTCTTTGTTGACCGCTGACGCGTCGAATCGTGGTTGACGCCGAGGTCGACGGGCACAACGCAATCGAGTTTGAATCGGATGGGAGAACCCATGCACGTGATGCGCACGTGTTAAGAATATTTAAGATCCAAAAATTTAGGAGCAAAAATTTCAAGTTGCCAAAGAAGTTTCTTTGGATTAGTAAATTCATACTCTAGAACATATAAAATGGCCTCCGAAATTTCTGGTTTATGAAAGAAATATGATCCGAGGTAGATAGTGAAACAAGAAATTGAATATCCAGAAAAAATAAGTTATACAAGGTATTTACATTTGCAAAACTCAACAAGTGTAGAATTAGAACCATCAGCACATCACCGGAACAATGGATTTCCTAACAGACAGCATCCTTGCAGCTTTGGAATCATTTTGTAACCTGCTTCGAGGGTTAATCTTTCATAGTCGCGACTTCTTTTGATCAAACAGCATCTATTCACCCTTGAATGCCAAGTATGAACGACAAGCAAAGCAGAAGCTCGAATCTCAGTCATGGCAGAATGGAATTTGCACCATTGACAGGTTCTAGAGCTGGCATGGAAGCTTCAGACTGCTTTCTAGTTATGGAGTAATTCCGGGAACATAGGGAACGGCAGGCTTAGGCCTTTTCGTTTTATCAACCATAACAGCTTGGGTCATTAGGACAATTCCAGCTATTGATGCTGCATTCTGGAGTGCGCATCTTGAAACTCTGCAGGGATCCACCACACCAGATTCAAAAAGATCTTCAAACTCATTGGTCATCGCATTGTAACCAACTCCCCATTCACTTTGAAGAAGTTTTTCCACAATGACTGAACCATCATACCCAGCATTTCTGACTATTGAAGCCGCAGGTACAAGAAGCGCCTAAAAGATTCATCAAATGGATACGTTTGGAATTACCTTTCAGTAGAATCATACCAACAAAGAAATAGAATGTTTGTAATGATGAAGCAGTTGAATTAGTGTGGTTCTACAGACCAGCGTTTAAGTGTTCCATGCTTATGAGTATTGCTAAATTATTCTAGCAGAACACCAATGTCAAAAGGAATGCTTTATAGTATTTCAAATCAATTCAGAACAGTAGTATGCTATTGTTTAGTTGTACGCCTTAACCAATGAAGAAGCAGAAAAAAAAAAAAGAGAAAGAGATTAGACCTTTCCAATTATCTCAGCACCAATCTTCTCATCTGAGTCTTCAAGCATATCAATTATGGCTGGAATATGCTTGGATAACTGGACGTATACAGCCCCACCGCCTGGTGCTATACCCTCAGCCATGGCAGCAAAAGTTGCATTTTTTGCATCCTCAATTCTAAGTTTCCTGTCCTCGAGTTCAGCTTCAGTCGGAGCACCTACCTAAAATCATTTGCATTTCTTCAGAATACAAGAAACATCGTGATAACTCAAATTGAAACAATCCAACTTTGGATTTCCTTGGAATTCCTTTTCACTGTGGAATTTGAAAATTATATGCGTAAGAATGTTCTCTAGTCAGTTTTAAGCGAAGGAAAATAGTGCAGAGTGCAGACCTTGATTACAGCTACACCGCTAGAAAGCTTTGCTATCCTCTCAGACAACTTCTTTGATAGGTACGAACTATCTACATCAGCCAAATCTTTCTTTATCTGTGAAATTCTTGCCTGTATCTCAGCTTTCATAGATGGATCAGCAACAATGGTCGTTGACTTACTTGTTATAGTCACTTTCTGTGCAATACCTAGCTGGTCCGATGTTACATCTCTAAGCATTAAACCTAGTTCACTAGCAATAAAGTCGGCACCTGTCTCTTGCAATATAAATAGAAGTAAGATCTGAACTTTGAACATGACATAAGCAGGATTCATGAGGAACAAATTGGACAATCACACATGCAGTGTAGAGAAAAAAATGGAACTAATAATTATGGATAACAAGGTTACAAATGAAAACAAAGTGATTTAAATTCACAACAGAATAAAGGCAAACTGAACAGCTAGAAATTTACAAAATCCACGACAAAATGGATGCTTGTCAAGATCCTTTAGTATTCTCCAGATATACTTAGCTAATAATTGTCATCACTTAAGATGCTTATACCAACAAATTTCATAAAATAAAAATTTAGCCATGCTGTTAGTTTGACTACAGAAGTCAAAACATGATACTCCTTTGATTAATAACATGTCCATGTTACTCTGCATCTGAAGTAAAATACAAAACTAATATTTTTCATAAAATTAGGTAGAAGATTTGGACAGATTCTAACCTGTCATGAGAGCAATATCCTGCAGAAGAGCCTTCTTGCCTTCCAAAATTCCAGGACAATTGATGACTGCAACATTTAAAACACCTTGTTGTTTGTTGAGGACCAGTGTTGCATGCACTTGATTTGAGATATCTTCAGCAATAATCAGCAACGGAACACTAAGCTGAGTTGCTTTTTCTAACAGAGGAACAATGTCGCCAATATTCACCACCTTTTGATCAGTAACTAGAACTCTAGCATTCTCAAACTCAACAATTTGTTTATCCTGGTTAGTTATGAAATGAGGTGATATATAACCCTTGTCTATCTGCAAAGATCAAGCACAAAGATTACTAGCATTTCCATTGAGAATAAAGCTAAGAGATTTGTTCCATTTCCAACTACCTTCATTCCTTCCTCCACTTCTATTGTTGTATCAAAAGATGATGATGATTCAATCAATATTACTCCATCGCGACCAATTTTTTCTATAGCAGCCGCCAAAAGATTCCCAACAAAGTTATCATTTCCAGCAGAGATTGCAGCAACAGCTGAAGGTAGAAAAGTCTAATTGATATGTTGATAATTGATACTATGGGCTCCCACCTAAAGAAGAAATAAAGCCTTACCTTGAATATCCTCTTTTCCATTTACAGGAATGGATTTACTCCTCAATACTTGAGTTAGTTCATGAACTGTTTTATCTATACCTTTCTTTAAAGAAACAGGGTTAGCCCCAGAAGTAACTGCCAATAGACCCAACTTGATGATTTCTCGAGCCAACACAATTGCTGTTGTGGTACCATCACCAGCAGAATCATTTGTCTTTTTTGCTACCTGTTCGGATTGGCATGGATGATAAAATAGAATTTGATAATTTCAACATTGTATGGAATGGAGTGTGTAAAGACACAAGCAGGAAAATCTCAAACCTCTTGGATTAACATTGCTCCAGCATTTTCTATTCCATCAGGCAGTGAAATGGCCTGAGCAATTGTCACGCCATCATTGATTACTTTTGGAACTTCCTTCTCATCAAGAACAACATTTCTCCCTGTTTATACAGCATTAAACAAATTAATGTCTCCCATGGTATTTATTACTTTGTAGACAATGTTGAAATTATAAATTTCAGAATGCAGATACATTCAAACAGGGTGTAGATGGCCATGTCTGTGTAATAATAAAACATGTAGATACTGCACACCTTATTGATCGATAGGACCTTTCTCATATTAGAATCGTAAACCTTAAGTGAAAAAATAAATAATATTTTTCACTAGACAGGAGTTTCTTCTGCAGACCAGATTGTAACAGAAATGCGTGAAAAATAAATAATTGAACACAGTGATGCAGAAACCCAATAGGATGTGACGTAATTTCTACGAATTCAAACATTCAAGTTTGAACTACAAGAAAAACAATGAAGATGGACCATGTTAATTTCACTTTGGCTTATGTCGTAACCACATATCAACCAGAAGTCGACAGAATTTGTTCGTGGTATAGGGGACAACATAGCAAGCATTCAAATACAAAATGAATCAAGAGGGAAGGATAAACACGACGGGACTGCAAACACTATTATAGTACAACTCTAAATATCACTCTAAAGGTTCAGGAATGCAAACGCTAAGAATCAAAACCAAAACCTTTAGGTCCCAACGTAACGGTAACAGCATCAGCGAGTTTATCGATCCCAGCCAGTAATGCCCTTCTGCAATCATTGTCAAAAGTTATCCTCTTATGGCCAGCCGTTACCGCAAAATTCCTCTGGAAAAATGATCTTTTTGGCGCGATTTGTACCCTTCTCCAATCCCAAACGCTCTGAAGAGAAGAGCATCAACTATTGCTTAAGCAGAGATAAATGCAAATAAATATCGATCCAAAAAAAAACAAAGAGATAAAATGGAGAAGAGGGCAAGAATCTCACAGGAAAAGATAGGTTTTTAGCGGAGAAGAGAGTGGAACAGGATGAGAGGTGCATCTCGCCGACTGATGGAGGTGCAAACGCTGCGCTATGTTTATACCAGTGGAGAACGAAGAGGACTGGAGAGCTCTTCCCCGTTTACCCCGGTGGAGGACGGAGAGGACTGGAGAGGGGACAGCGTCGTTTTCCGCGGGCGGACGCGGTTCCTCTTCGCGGAATCGGGGGTTATATCCCCTCTTGACCCGCCGGAGCTCTGGCGGTAGTGGGGGCGTGCGCTGAGGGCGAGGGGGGAGCGGGAGTCGACGGCGTGCAGGCACGAGGAGACGAGGGAGGGGTTTACCGGAAAGTGTGTGGGGCTTTCTCCTCGATTAGTTAAGGCTGTCCATCCGATGCATTATCTAAGGTAGATGATGCAACAACACGAATCACGAGGAAAGAGTTGTCGTTTCGGCGAGCTAAGCAATGGAGCTTTGGTTTCCCACTGCATTCCTACAAGTTAAAATATAAGAATAAGAATGAAATATATTATTACATTTCAAAAATCAAATTAATCAATGAACCGATTCCTATTCTCTCTCTCTCTCTCTCTTTTTTTTTTTTTGTTATTTTCATTCTATATTAGGCTGAAGCTATCGATAATCTTTTTGGTAGTATCGATATCAACACTAGTGTTATAGTTTTATTGGTGCATTGTTTCTCTTTTGTGGTGATGATGAATAATTCTGAAGTCTCAGTTGAAGTCCAGAGAAAGGCAAGCCATAATCGATGAGCGAGAATGATTGAGAGACTATAAATTGGAGGTAAATCACCAACAGCATTAGATTATATTTTACAGAGGTTGTCGTCGATAAATCGATATAATTACCAAGTACAAAATCTATCACAGCACGTGAAAAATATAATCAACCTCACTAGATCAAACTAAAACCCAGAATAAAAGAAAGGGAAAGAGCACAGCAAGTGCCCCATTATTTAGCTTCAGAAGCACATGTCCAGAACACAGCAGCAACAGATGGCTGCACAGCTGCAAAGGGGCAAAAAAAAGAAGAAAAAAAGTTAACTAAAACTAATTGAATTAGTTTAGTGGGAGAATTCAGTGAAGTAATTAGGTTCTCGCACAGTCACTTACCAACCCTTCCAAAATCCATCGCCGCGGCTCTTTGTCTGGATGGGAACTTGGCTTGGATAGCTGGACGGAGGCGGCGCCACATACACCGGTGGGTAGGCCTGCTCCGGCGGAAGGGCGTATGGATTGGGTGGTGGGGGATAAGCTACGGCGCAAGTTTTGCAGGAATTAGTTCATAATTAGAGAGAGAAAATTTTGCTTTGGATGGTGCAAGTAATCGAAGAAGAATACCATGGGGAGGAGGAGGAGGAGGAGCCTGCTGTTGCTGAGAATAGAAACTCATAGGAGCACGTGGAAGAAGGGAGTTGGTAAATACGTCGAGATAGAATGATAGATGAGGAGGAGGTAATAATATTTATATAGTGGCAGAGGAAGCAATTCTTCGGCCATTGATTCAAGCACATTGAGGCCGGCCGGTCCTCAACGTGTGGTAGGATGGAGCCAAAAGTGGTCGGAGAAAGCAAGAAGCCAGAAGGTGGGAGAAGAAGAAACCAGGCTGGGCATTGGAAATGGCAAAGAAGAATTGTCGTTTACACTAATTAAATATTATAGTAATTAAAATAGTTATACAAGTTTTTGAAAGTAAAGCCGTCTTAGCTCAGCTGGTAGAGCGCGTGGCTTTTAACCACGTGGTCGTGGGTTCGATTCCCACAGACGGCGGTTATTTTTCTCTTTTTTCTTTTTGATTATGTTTCATGTAGGTAGGTTATGGAAATATTATACGCTGAAAAAAAGGATTGTCTAGACAATAAAAATCATTTGGGACGTATATGCAGAAGATTTTACTTTGCTTTGTCACTAAATACTCAAAACATATCCAAATGCCGGGAGTAAATATACTTCATAGTATAGTTAACTAATGCTACACAACGCTCTAAATATTGTTTAATTTAATCATAAAATTCTTTTTATTATTCACATTTAATGCTAGAGGATTACCAACAATGCATACTCTTCAGTACACATCACCAAGAAAACCAAAAACTAAAGTGTGGTTAAATGGCAATTATACACAGTTGATGTGGTCGTTGAAACTTCCTTTCATTACCAACAACGCTGTCCTGTCGAAAGTATTACCTCGTACCGAACGAACAAAAGCACTGTGTAATCCATCATCAGACATCCAAAGTGTTGTGGTCAATCGAATATGACAGTACAAATTCTGTCACGGCGATGTTATTCACATTAAATGTTAAAGGATTACCAAGAACGCATACTGTTTAGCACAAGACACCAAAAATACCAAAAAAATAAAGTGTGGTTAAATGGCAAATGCACATGGCCGCTGGGGACGTTGAAAGTTTCTTTCACGGTCCTGTCAAAAATATCACCTCGTACCAACGAGCAGAAGCACTTTGTAATCCATCATCAAATGATCCAAAGTGTTGTGGTCAATAGAATATAACAGTGCAAAATTTGTCACGGGAATGTTATTCGCACATCACCTGCAAAAAAAAAAAAGAAGAAGAAGATCAAGTAGACAGATTTCAACTAGACGCTGACTTTGACGGTTGGAAATTCAATCAGTAAGATAGAGTTATAGCTAAAGTTTACTATAGATATAAAAAAAAAACAAAAAAAACCCACAATGCCAGAATTTGACGCCATACGCCAAACTAAACTTTATTGTCGGTTTCGATTTATCATGCTCTTAAAGGAGAGATAGAGATCTTTGTTTTCTGCGCCAAAGATTGCTTCCGTCTTAGCCAAAGTTTCCTTCATAAGTCAAGCATGTGAAATCGTTGTGATATTGTTTCAAAAGGGAAAGAGGTCTCAGTAAATCATTTAATACCTCGCGTGATTGTCTTTGAGCATTGAAATCTTTGACAGTGGCCAAGAATGCTGCAAATTGCTCATAGGAAAGTCGGATCCTGTGGTGGATAAACAGGAGGAAAAAAATGGCAAGTTGCTCAATTTGTTCTAGCAAAAGACTGGCCTTATAAAAAATATTTCAGGAAACGTAAAATCAGTTCATGGAGGAGGATGAGAAATAACATACTATGATATCTTAGGTCTCTTACTTGCAAAGAAGCCACACTACTTAACGACGAGATATATAAAAATGATTCTTTTGCTAGTTTTTCAGATACAAACAGCTTAGGCCTAGCTCTTTTTGATCACATGCTGCTTATTACTTATTAGATTGAATATAATAAAATAGAAAACTAACCTGGCTTGTCGGAAGAGCTCTTTCCCTTCTATACGAGGAGCACGTTCTGGAAGTATAAACTAGAGTCTGTAAATATTGCATCAACTACTTGTTCTATGGCAACACCAGAATCTACTGACCTGGCAAAGGTTGCCTATTAGGAGGAGAACTTGGTGGAGAGGATCGCTGAATTGGAGGCGGCGATGTGCGCTGTTCAACTTGAGACTTTATTGGCGATGGTGTGCGTGACAAAACTCTAGGTGATGATCCGCCACGCAAGAGTCCTTTAGGAGAACCATTAGCTGGTGAGAAACTTGGTGTGCCATTAGGTGACCGCCTTGGAGTAGTTTGTTGCCTGGTTGAGAATTGAGGCACATGTATTGGTTCTGTTAGGAAAAGTTACTATAATGGTTAGCAACTAAAGGCCTTGAACCATCAAATCCTTTGATATAGCTGAAGCCCAGATGTGAGTACCATCCTGAGTTGAATCCTCATTTTCAGCTGATGCACTTGCTTCGTCCAATTCAAAGTGGTTAAATGAAGCGTCGTCTTTTTTGACAAATTCAAACATTGGCAATGAAAGACCGAATGCATTTTATGTTTATTACAAAAAAAAAATGAGATATAATGAAATAGGAATAATGTAAACAAAAGGATTTCAGACACTAATTTACCAATCCATGAAGTGACTCTGGCAATTGGTTGCTGATACATTCCAGTATGGACTGTTTCTGATAGTTGCTAAGTGAGAAAAACTAAGAGTCATTAAACTTTCAGTGATTTCCATAAATGCTAGATCTATATTAAAAGAGGAACTAAGTATAATGTCTGTACATTCATAGGTTTAAACTTACAGATAAGTTGTTATGACTCACTGACTTCAGCAGCTGCCTCTTGAAACTCTCCAACTATAGAAAGAACCATTCCAATATTAAGACAGATACTAAATAACTTCCAATGATATCCTTCCAAAAGAACTGAAAATCACAATGCAGAATATTACAGGACCTAAAACACTGATCAAGAAGACAGATTGTTTCCAGAAGAGCAAAATACACTAAAGAATCTGCCAAAACAAAATGGTTTCCTTCCATATATCGCTAGACAGAGATCAGACTTTGAATGGGAGATCGAGGTTGAAAAGAAAGATCTTTAAACCACAAGAAAGAAAAATATAGCGTTACCTTGGACAAGTCTTTGGCGAGTTTCGTGGATGTCGCAGCCATAATATCCCGTTCCTTCAAAAGCTTAGCCTTTAACCAATCGAATAGAAAAAAAAAAAGGGAAACAGCAACCAATTCATCAATTGCGATCCAGGAACGAGATTACGAAACCGAACTCAAACACCTAAACGCCTCACATTCTCCTTGAGCGTCTCCCTGAGACGGGCATCGGATTCCTGGGCCATGCAGTCGAGGTGAGCAATCTTTTCGTGGAGCTCATGGATGACGCGATCGCGGTCGGAGATATTCTGCCTCAGGCGCCCAGCCTCCCCTTCGAGCCGGGAAACCCGGGACGATATCGCCAGAGAGGTGATCCGTCTCGCGATGTCGAGCTGGTCGTAAGGGTCGGTGGGGATCACCGAGAGTATCTCGTCGGGAAGGTCGAAATCAGCAGAATTATGCGACATCGCTAGGAGAAGGAATCAGCCCAAACCCTAGCTCTCGATCGTCGTGGCCGTCGTCGTCGGAGACTAAGGAACAGCTCGGGAGTCGCTTGCCGCGAAAGGAGGGAAGAAGCGAAGAGGTGCAATCTACTAATAAAGGCATAAATAGCATTTAAGACCAGTGACTAAATAAATACTGAATTTTCTTATTTTGGTCGGACCCGCGTCCGCATGACCAACCATTAATTAGTTACCAAGAATTCTTCTCTTCTTTTTTTTTATCTAATTAAAATAAAAATAAAAATAAAAATCAGTAATTTAAAAAATAAAATTATACATTTTTAAATTTGACAAAAGAATATGAAATAACGACCATAATGAAAAAAGCATTTCAGTTATCGTCTCATTCATGTTTGATCAAATCAATAATTTTATTAGTGAGAAGAATCAAAATTCTGTCTATAATAAAACTTCTGAAAATGCTACATAATGAAAATTCTGTCCACAAAGAAATCCAAGTAAACATGCGAGGAATGGATCCAATCTATAACAACGATGAGATATTGTTAGGTTCGTTGAACAAATAATACTAGAAAATTTTAATCTGACAAACTTGCTCTTCCCTGGCTTCTCTCAGAATGCACAAGTTAAACAAGGAACAGATGAAAATTTAGGTGTGGAAGGCACCTAAGAACACATTTCGACTTTAGCTGAAGGATTGCATCCTCGGACAAGTTGGTTTTGAAGTTACTTCAAACCCACATCATGCACCAGTGCTGCAATTGTACCCGGCTTTTCGGCATGTTCTCTTTTACTCCTCCAGCTACAGATTGAGCTTAAAACTGGTTCAGTGGGCCACAAATATTTTTGTTTGCTCAGAGTGCACAAGCAGATCACAGTAGCAAAACTTAATCTAATCCTTTACTGAACATGTGAAAAGCCTCTAGTCCAAATCCTTGTATTCTCCTGTGATCCTGCAAAGATTTATTGAAGGATACATTTCTGATTAAGTTTCTTGAAGGTTCAAGCAAAAAAAACTAGGGATCTGAATGAATAGAACAAAAGGAGGCCCGCATGAAGCTTCTTATCATAGAACTTTAATACAAGAGAGAATACTACTGCATCGAAAAGTAACCACTCAAAAAAATATAGGAAACATTTCCTTGTCCCGTGCATGCACTAGAGCAGATTAATTTGAATTCCACCAAAGCAAAATTTGACAGAATGGACTGAACATCTCTTGTTCAGATAGTCTCAGGTCATTCCTGACCATATTTATCTGACAGAAGGTAGGGAGTTGGGAAACAGGAGTAATACAACACAGTTAGCCAACAGGAGGAATACAAACCAAGTTAGTGAATTATCCCGTTGGTGGATTGGGCAGACATAGTCCAACCTACCCCGGACATTGAAGCCCAACAAAAGAAAATGCTTGGTTAGTGATACTAATTATTGTCTTTAAAAGGAATGAATGAGCTTTAGCACCGTTTGATAAGTCATTAGGTTAAGGAAGAAAATCAAACAAAACAAAACTTACTGGGAGTGCACGTTTGGCCAAAAGTGACATGGAATCTCCTATTATTATCACCCTAACCTCAAGGGTAAAACTATATCTTTGGTTCTGGTTTGTAACTTCACAAGAACACTATGCTGAATTTGGAAACACATACTTTGTGGTTTCTTGTTACATTTCAAGAAATAGAATAACTAACTCACAAGCATTAGGCTGAAAGAGATAAAATTCGAAGAATTTGGTAGTTTTGGAGGTATCTGATTGCTGGGACAGAAATTGACAATTAAAATTTTCTAATTTCTGAACGTAATTTGGTGGGGCAACAGGATTCTACCTGTTATAGGACAGAAAAGCCTGGCCAATTTTTCCAATGACCTTGTTTCGCACCTTGAGTACACAAACCTAAACAAATTGTATGCATAAAAAAAGAGATATTGACATAAAATAATCAAGGATGTGAATGAATCTCTGTAAATGAGCATTTTTGAACCTGTACAGCATCAAGGGGACCAGCCTTTTCATCTCGATTTCGATGGATCACAATTCCATTGTCACATTTATTTATAAAGTGTGCACTTCCACTAATATCATAAAGATTAGGTGGATCACCTTTCCAATTTTGAAGCTGAAGAAAATTGTAATCTCAGAAAAAGTAGCACTTGTATGAATGTATAATTCAACTGAAACTATACCTGTCTTGGGTGGGCTACAAACCATACATGACAAGAGTGGTGCTGAGCAAAGCGTTTTATCTTAGTAAGCATCTGGCTTACATACTCTGTTTCGGATCTGTTACATCGTCATGCTTATCAATAGGCCAGCTTAAAAAAAGAACACTATTTTCCATAAAAAGAAATCTCAACATAAAAAAAATATCATTCACTCAAGAATGGAAACATTGCGTGTTGCTCTGATGTACTGCACAGGTTAAATGGCTGTGCTAAATGGTTGCTAAAAAGTTCAAAGATGATAAAGAAAATATATGGAACTGTAAAACGATGAAAAATACGCACTGGCTACAAGCCCGTTGGTGATCAAGTTCATTGTATGGATCAATGACAAGCCCACGGGCACCATATCGGAGAACAGCTGCTCTCGCAAGTTGAAGAACCCACTGGATAGATGGAAGGCCATCATCCTCACACCTATACATGGTCCAGAAAATAAACTATATAAGTGACAAACATCTGCAACAGTCACCGAGAATTATTTATCTGAGGAATTGAAAACAATATTTGAAAAGCATATGCAAATTCTATGGAATCGGGCCACAATATAAAACAGGTTTACATGCCATCATTTTTTGAAGGAAAAATATAGTGATTAAATTGACAAAGACGTATAGATCATGTGTCAAAATACATGAGACGTATATCATATAGCTGTGCCTCGGTAAAGTTGCACAACTATAACAAATTAATCAACTTATAATCAATATAAAAATATTTACATTTATTAATTAGAATATTAAATTAATCATCCTAAGCAACCCAGAAATCCACAAAATATTTTGTTTATAAATCTAAACAACATATATTACACAAGAACATATAGCAATGCATGCTAAAAAAATTGACAGAATCCATATATAAGGAAATATGCATGTCATACTTAATAATATCGTGAATTTCCTGCTTCATCTATTTGGAAAACAATAATTGTTAAATATATGCCAACCATAGAGAAGGACAATAGCTTTATATCATGTTTGGAGAAAATGCAGAATAAAAAAATCATTTTCAAATTTTACAGAATATAAGTAGAACTCACCGAATCAGATAAAAGGTATCGTCAAGCCATTCTTTTCCTTTCTCAAATTCGTCAACACTCATGCGCTCAGCAGATTCACAATATCTTATCATAGTCAGGAAGCAAGAGTAAGTTAGAAGCAAAGTAAAAGAATCTCAAATACCAAAAGCAATATTGTGAAACTCTTTATCCATCAGATATACTCAGGGCAGCTAAAATATCATTAACCAAGTCCAACACAAATGTATAGCCAGGAAGCAAGAGTAACTTAGAAGCAAAATAAAAGAACCTCAAGTACCATAAGCAATTTGTAAAACTCTTTATCCATCAGAGTATATCAGGGCAGCTGAAATATCATTAAGCAAGTCAAAAATCAAATAGGTTCTTCTATGAGATAAAGATCACATGAACACTCAAAAAATTACTATATGAAACCAAATATTAAAAAAAAAACCTCATCCACTCAGTCTGAAATAACTTTTTCTATTCTTATTTTTCACTCAGTAGAACTGTATTAGACCCAAATATATCCAACAAAGCAACTAAAGTCCAAAGATATTGTTCAGAATTTCCATTAAACACGACAGCTCTATTTATCTGACTTTTGAACACTAAAGAATGAGGACATCGTGAAACACAGCAATTTTTCATAGCCAAACATATTGTATCTAAACAATTTAATCAAAATCAACACTGCATCACCTCAATTATCAGAATAAGAGTGCCAAGAAAGCAAGTTTTCAACAAAACAAAATGACATTATAAAAAATCTATACATATGTGAAAATACATTGTTTTCAGTTTTTAAAATAATTCCTCCCTTCCTCTGTGTGATTCTCCCCCAACCCCACCCTCCCTCACGAGAACCCCATCCCGTGCCATCCTCCTCTCTCACAAAACCATGCCTCGTCCCTTCTAGTGAAAAAACCAATTGTATCCCCCATCCCTTCTTCGTGAAACCCCAACCCTATCCTTCTCTTCTTTGCAAAGCACAAACGTTGACTCCTTGCAACCTCATCTCAAGTTTCGCAGTGGAAACCCCTAAATCCTCACATGACATCTCAACCTCCAAAGCTGTTCACTTCAACTAGTGTTGAGTCCTATAAGCTCGAGCTTGGCAATGTCATCCCTAAAACCCTAGCAACCCATGTCATTGCTGAGTTTTTCCCTTTATATGTGTTTCTTCCTACAAGCTTTCTCTCATCCTCTCGTGTTTGGCAGCTTGGAGATTGAGGGACACCGCCAGCTGGGGTTTCCCTTCCGATTACTATTGTTAGTGAGTTCCTTTTGCTGCCCATGTTTCTTGCTGTTCTTATGCTGAGGCCGTGGATCATAAATTTTTTTTTGGCAACCCAGCATTAATACTTGATTTCCTCAATAATTTATAATCACAATACCCTATTGTTTCATCCAGGATCGCAACCTTGGTCGTCGGGAACTGATTGTGTCACTGGTGAACCTTCCCTTTCTAGAACTGACCATTAGTTTTACTTCCGTGTCCCTTCAGTGCAACCATTTCCAAGACATGATGAAATTATGTTTCGCCTCTAAGGGTTAGGCAAACCTCAATTAAACCACACGATGTCTCATCTTGAAAGCTATGATCAGAAAGTATTTATTTGCTAACATAATAATAATGAATAAGCTTACTTCTTTATTATGCTAATTTGTGGAAGAAAAATATGAAGTTCTTGCAAACAAGCAAAAGCATGAAGCACCTTCATGGTTAACCAGAACTACTGTGATTTTCAGTGAAATTTATGTATAATGATTCTAAGTTAATAAGACAAATACAACAAACATGAAATATTTAATACCTTGCATCGAAGAATGGTTTCTTAATGTGCTTTTCCAAAAGCTTTCTTGCATGTTCACGAACCTGTAGACCAAGATTTTTTTTTTATCAATCCTTTTGTATGATAAGATAAGAAATGTCAACAAACAAACCTTGTTTTCCATAGAGCAAAGCGCAAATTTCCACTCATAGCCTTTATTTATGTTACAAATCAAGGCATCAATCCACTCACTTTTGCCTGAATTGGGAACACCTGTTATTACAGTTAACTCACCTGGTACAACCTGCTCAAGAGAAACAATGTTAAAAGTTTAACAAAAAAGAAGGCACTTCAATTATTATTTGAACAAAATAGCTCATCAAATGTCTCAGGTCCAATTTAATCTTATCTAGTTGGCTCAGTCTAGACAAACTGATTCAAACTAATTCAACATTGGTCCAATTACAACTCATCTTGATTCGAACTCAGTTTGAACCCATAGTGAACTCAAATAAAAGCCCGCTGGTCTAACTGTTAGATAACCTATCTATCACCATATTAAACGCAAGTTGGAGACCGAAACCACTAAAGAAGACCCTACTCATAACAATAAGATTGAAGGATCCTCTAATTTCAACAATTTCCCCTTAACTAACCCCTATGAATCCTAAAGTCAAATAAACCTCTTGAATACAACAATATTTCTCTTCTATATGACTGTTTCAATAGCCAACTCAAAAGCCAGATGCCAACTAAAAGTGATTCCTTCGTGTTTGCAAGATCCATAACGTATTCAAAAGGAATTAACGGCCCTGTAACAGGTATTAGCAGGGAAATTGTGTTTAATTCATAATTTATCAACACCACCAGTCTGATAATGCAAATATCACAAACCAAAAGATTTGATTCTTGTCTAGATGACCAGCCTAAGTCTTTCCTAGCAAGGCAAGTTAAGGTAAGCTAGCCTCTGTGCACAAGTCTTTGACATGTCTGCCACAACTGGCCAAGGGAGGGACTCCACAGTTCCCACATCATTTCAGCAACCAGAAACAAAGCTTTTGCTAATTTGGAAAATATAGAAATCATAAAGTCATATTGATATAAGAAAGATGATATATAACAAATTAGCAAGAAATAGGCTTGTGGGTTCACTAGTGCATTTTGGTAATTTATCTATTTTACCATTTCATCTTACAGCAAAAAAACCTTCACTATCGTCTTTGCACCTTCTCATGTGGGAGGTCATATCACCACTACAAGTACTTGTACATACCGGGCACATGCCATCACATCCAAGCAGTTAACTTAAAACATAAAAAAAAAATCATAAAATAGCAGTTCAAAGGAAAACAAATCGAGTGGATCAGAGCCAGATAATTATGGAAGCAAAGCTCATTTACAAATAGAAAATGATCTTGATGATATCTTAGTACTAAAACAGAATCAAGGTTAAATTCTTACCTTGTAGAATTCATCCACAGCCCTCCATCCGGTGGAAGCACCCAACTCATATCCAAGATGCTGGTGATAATACGTATCAATTTCATGGAAAAAGTTACTAAATTGGAATAATCCCCTTATAGGATAGAATTCAGCATTCTCAATAACTTTCCGCAGAGCATCTGGTCCAAGGTTCATCAGAACCTGAATAAACAAGTGAAAAAACCTCAAAATGATCCATCTACTTTCTTATGAAGCAAATCCTAATGCTACAGTGAATGTATATAGTAGGAATGTACTTGCAATCCTCATTGTATCTGATAATCAGTGTTTTCTAAAGGTTCTATGTCTGCAAAGCGCAACTAAGCATTAAGAGATGAAATTCTATTGAATTTCATGAATCTGTTCAACTGTGAGAAAAAGATGTAGATGGCACAAAGTATAAGCCAATTACTGGTTGGTGCTTTGACAAGTGGGTTATTCTTCTGTTCACAGTAATATAATAGTCTTGTTTTAGTGAGTGTAATAAGGTGTTGAAAGAATAAAGAAGTCAACTAAATGAGCAAGCACAAAGATGTGCATGTCTTAAAGACTATTAGAAGTAGAAAGTCAATTATAAGGCAGTAAGGACGTTTGACACCTAGCTTCGATGAGGAAGCCCAACAAACAGTCCAAGACCATCTGGTACCTAAAAGATAAAAGTTAGGACAGGAGGATCAGGTCCACATTCTAGCAAATAATGGGAACTTGATTCTTCAATAAGAAGAACATAGAATTCCTGTAGTCCAGATCAAGGTTTAAAATCTCGACCCGTGTCGAAGTTTCGGTTTTGGATCGGAACGATACGGTTTCGATATCGTATCGTGCCGATATGATTTCGGTATTTTTTAAATATAAAATATATTAATTAAGAATAAAAAATAATCTAAATATTTAAAATACAAGA